>VWYE01000489.1:2652-177596 GCA_013398995.1 Alaudala cheleensis | reverse complement strand
GTAAACGTGCGTCAGTTTCGCGGATGACAACCGCAATAACCCCCAAACAACCTAAATCCCGTTCCCCGCTCACCCTCTTACCCAGAATCCCCATGTGTTTTCGGGTAAAGCAGCCTCCCTTCACACACGCCCACCCGCATACCCCTCCACCCCCACCCCTCTATTTTCTGTTTCTCTTCGCAAACCGAAGAGTTGTTTATGTACACTCATCACTTCAAAAGTGTAATGACGGGGAGGGTTCTCCCGTGCAAAAAAAAAAAAAAAAATTATCTACATGCTTGATTCAACGCACCGTGAATAATCCCATCCCCTACATTAATCTGTGTACAACGGCACGGAGACAGAAGCGAGCAGAGGGCACATCAATCAAACCCAGACAAGCGAAAGGGGCACCGGGGACCCGGCGGCGGCTTTTTACCAGTTCAGCAAACTGTGGAGCTGGTAATCAGCTGAGCAACGTGTAGAGAACCATGAATGCGCCAGCACTTGCTACCAAATAATTAAATTAATTAGGACGAAAATTAAATTAATGAAATAAATAGGTCTACGGAATGTCAAACATAGCGGATAACTAATACTTAATCACAAAAGAACAACCAATATCAAGACCGTGTTTTTCTCTTAATTTACCGGGCTCCTGAGATTAGAAATTCATCAGGTCCATTGTAAATGTCTTGCTCTTTAATCATTGATGTGTTTATGTGTAAATCAAAGCATAACACCCGTGGGTTTAAGAAGTATATTTGAAGTATAAACAGAAATTTTCTAAATCTTTTCAATGTCTATTGAAATACAATACTGGAGGATAATATCAATAAGATTTATATTGGAGTTTATAGTGGGCCTTTCTAGTTTCTAAATTCTTGCACATGCTCTCCAACAAAACAAAGCAAAAAGCAGTCCAAGTATTGCGACAAATAACTGCAGAAAATGTATTCTATATTCTCTATATAAGACAAAATAATACTGGAGATTTTGTGCATCAGGAATGAAATCCTGGCCTTGTTGAAATCTGTGGGGATTCAGGGGATTACTACCTTGCAGACCAGGTGGTCTGTATTATGCTACAGACTTTTGTACAGATTTGGTCAAGTTAGTATTAAAGCTATTGCTGCTTTTTAAACAAAACATAAGACAGAGGTTTCTTCATGCTGTTGGAATATATTTTCCCTTAACAATTGGTCAGGTTGCTCACTTTATCCAAAGTTTTGCTTAAGTTGCTGAGGGGATTGTTGAGCTTTTGGCCTTTACTGGAAGGGGAAGGATGTCAGTCATAAAGAATAAGGACAATAAGGTCTGTAAAACCTTCATAATCTGTTTTAATCTTCTTTTTTCCTTTTAAAAATAATAATAAAGATGAGATTATTATAAATTATAGTAAATCTTAAAATACAAAATATTTGAATTATTTGAGAAAAACGTTTACATGTTGTTAAAATAAGTAATAATTCATCAAGCCCTTTATGTATACTACAGAAAAACCTAAATAAGCACAAATAATTTTTTTTTCCTTCTCAGTCTTATAGTTTCACATTTAAATTCTTCATAGATATACTACAGAAACTACATGCTGAAGAAAGGGAAGGACTAGCAATAGACAGCTGAAGCATGCAGTTACAGGTAAAAGTGTCAGCAACATACTGGATCCCACAGTCCTAATTTTCTGTGTTCTGTGTAGTTGTGGGACAGTTTTGCTGTGTGCCTGCTGCAAGGTTAGCACAGAGTCACAGCATTCAATAGGTCTTGATCTCCACAGAAAAAAATAAACTGCATCCTCCAAAGAAGGCTGTATGCATTGTGGTTCTTGTACTACAAAACATAATTTTGAACATAGCTTATCTTGGTATAATTGTGTGTGGAAGTACAAGCAAGACTTTTTGCCCCATTGCGTGCAAGCCTGAGATGAAAGTTAATAATAAATCTTATTGTGATTAATGACATCATGTCATTGCTGGAAAGGCATTAAGGCACAAAAGTTTATGCATTTTTTGTTACTTATAAAGAGTAAGTAATAATGGAAGAACAACTTCTTGGAGATGTTGGAGACTATCTGAAGTGGAGCTGTTTTTACTTGGAACACAGTGCCTGTGGTAGGTTTCCATTACTGTTAATATGCTCTTACCATCGCCATCCTTGCACATTATCTCACCTTTCTTTGCTTTATATCTTGCAGTGGCATAAACAGCAGTGGTTCCATAGAAATCAATGACAACCCTTCCACTTTCACAGTCAAGAATATGGCATTATAATTCCTCTTCCTATATAATCCATCCCTGTTTATAACATCAATCACTCAGGAAAAAAGGGTGGGAGCATTCTCTCTGTTCGTTGAGTTCTACTGTTATACTGCTTGCAAATGCCTGCTCTCACTTATATATTAATTTAAGAATATAATTTTTTAAATCGACATAGTCTTTTCAATCTACACTATTTCTGTCCTTATTGCATTACTGATTCTGAAAAAAACTAGAGTTTTAAACACTTCTTTTCTCTTTCTTTTTTAACATGTTGCTAGCTATTCTGCTCTGATAGATATAAGAGAGGCACCTCTCAACTGCACTCCAGTGCTAGCCTGGAACAATAACTGCTTTTGCATTTGAGGAGTCAGGGGAGGATATCTCTGCTTAAGTCAGGAAAAAGAAACTGGTGTGGATAATTGCAGCATTCCTGAGAGAGGGGAGAATATATCTGTGTTCTTTTCCAAGAAAAAAATCAAAAACAACAGTTTTCCTCTTTGGTGAACTTGTACTTACTGTTATTCTGCAAAGGATTGTGTCTGCATATTATTAGACAGACTACAACCATCAGTATTTTCTGCTGTAACTGAGTGGTGTCTATCAAATAGCCTACTTTCCCAACTGCAGAGAGAAAAAGATCTAGATAATTAATTTTGGAACCATAAATAATATTTGATCTGCCAGGAGTAGTCTCCACAGGGACAAAATGGTTTATGGAGCAGGTAGTCCACAGCTTGATGTTATAACTATCACATATTGAAACTGCACATAGCCTTTAATCCCTGGGGGTGAGTTTGCCACTGAGATTCACCTCCCTCCCTTTTGAGCTCTGGGCTGGTTAGGGCTCAGGAAGGTGATTTGTGTAGCTATTGGGAATTTGGCTGAGGCATTAGGCTTAGTATTGTCAAAAGGAGGTGTTAGAGCTGTGAACTTAGAGTGCTGCCCAGCTGGCAGGCGCCTTTGATTTTGCCAGTTCAAAGGAAGAGCACAGCATTTTAGTTGAATCACTAAAGGGCACTGCAAAATTCAGATGTTAAGCATGAGGCAGAGAGGCAGCTTCCTTGTAAAATAGGAAATAAAACAATTTTCCAGAGAAGCTACACTCCACTTTCAAACAAGCCTTTGCTTCTTTCCCTTTTCCTCTGGCTGGGAGAGCCTTGAGTCTCACCACTCAGCTTTATTTTATGGGAAAAACACTGAGGTTCCCTTTCTGGTTAAGTCACATCCAGTAGGCTTCTGCTAGATTCCCTGTAACTCTCTGTGAGGTGCTATGCACAAATACATGAGTTTGCATAATTGTGCTTAATTAGAATCTGTCTGTACTGTGGCTCTAAGAGCCGTGTGGTTAATGCCAGTGCAGCTTTGTTCAGTGCAGCTTTCTGCTTATCTCTAGGACAGCAGGACTGCAAACCTCCCACATGCACTGCCTTTCGCCTGTGCTGCGGTGCATGGCTGCAGAGAGTTTCTTCTGGGGTAACGAGGGTTCAGATTCATGGAGTGGTAGACACTGTGTGATGTGGAAAGTAGAACTCAGTCTCATTATCTCACACACTGATAAAGTGGTTCACTGGAAATTTGAGGAAGAGAAAAATTAAAGAGGAACATTTCAGCAAGCAAGGCAGCATGAAAAAATAATAGAGTTTGAGGTTAGACAAAAAGTTTAATCCAAAAACAGTTTTCATATCCAAAGCAGTCTTGATATTTATTTGAACTCTGAAATAATTTTAAAGGAATGAAATTGGTTTTGAAATGGAACATACTTCCAGAGTGAGAAACCAAAAAGTTCTAACTTTAATCAATTATTTGAATTCAAGATGCTTCAAACTTTTTCCTTCAATGAATCTGCCTTTGCAACAACACTGATGCAGGCAAAAGGAATGCTGCACCAAGCAATGCCTTTGCCTGCTTGTGATAAGGAGCTATGAGGATGTTACTCAACTTTGAAAGCCACAAGGCAGCAAATCCCAAAACAGGGCCTGTGAGTTCCAAGTCACACACCCCATCCCTGCAACTCCAGAAGAGGCTGTGGTTGTTACCCTTACTCTACTTATGTCCAGCACAGTGATAGCTAGGGACCCAGGAGGAACTAGAAGACTTCCTGGACACTTTTGGAGGGTCAGGTTTAACAGAGAAGTTAATATTTCATATAGCACTGGTCAGCAGGCTACATTAAACCCAAAGGAGAACTGAAAGAGGCTAAAGGGTGACACAGAAGAGAAAGCAAGAATGGAAGTGAAAGTGATAGAAGAAAAAATTACTTTGTCAGTGACATTGCTGTGATGGAAACCTTACTTATATATGGATGCAAACTTTTGTCTGGTGAACCATACATTCACAGGACCCAAGCCTTTTTTCATGGATGGCTACAGGGAAAGTGGGAATGGTGGCAGAGCAAGTCATTACTTCTCATTTAGCCAAGGTAGTGGGGCTCAGCACAGGATAATATTCAGAATGGAAACATTTCTTGGTGAGTATGTGGTACCAGTAGTCACTGTAGTAGTCAAGAAAACTAAGAAAATATTTTCAGCTACAATTAAAACCAAATCAACCTCAAACATAGCTTTTCAGGCCACATTTTCCAAGAAAGCAATCTTTACTAGAATCTGCAGAAGCATGCCAAGCTATTCTTCCCTAAGTCCTTTCTTACTCATGATCTGAAGCTGGTAGGAGGGCCTGAGCAATTACTATGGCCCATACAGTTGTGAGTAGAGTCAATGTTTTTAATCATTTGAGACCAAAGAAAGAAATCTGCTGCTGAGCACAGCAGGGGAAGGCAGACTGGGGTTAGGACTGGTGTTAGAAAAAGTAATTGGCTTGGGATTAGGTTTTAGGTCAGGAAGCCTGGGCAAACTTTAATGCTAGAATGATCTTAACAAGTGCTTAGCTGAGACGACTGACACAGGAGTAGCTGTGACACTGACCTGTAGAGGGTCAATGCCTGGTGTTAATGATGGTTGTGGGGGCGGGGGAAAGGGACAGCTGCAACAAGTAGCCAAAGTTTGGGAGTTAAGTATTGAAAACAACTACCACATTTTTGTGCAGTGCCCCCAGCAGCGTAACAATCTGTTGCACATCCAGCAGCCCGTTTGTCTTTCCAAACTTGCTTGCACATGAAACCACACCACAGATTTCTCTAGCAGCCAGGAAGACCTCTGTTAGTTCGAATGCCCCAGCTTGGTCCATTATGGGCATCAAGACTGTGCAGTGTGTCTAAAGTGCAGCTCAGATATGATACTTTTTCTTCAATTGAACACTTGAAAGAAACAATACTGTTTAACAACTGGCTCCCTTAAATGTGAGGACTAAGCAGCACAGAACTTTGGCTTCCTCCCTGCTATATGGGCTGATGTCTCTAGGCACAGCTGTTATATCTGATGAGTCATAAACTCTGAAACTTGCTTCAGAAGAGTGCCAGCATCCCCAGAACAGAAATTCCACGACCACACTGAGGTGGGCAAACAGGGAACTGGCCCGTTAAACTGACCACAGAGGCCACAGCCTGTGCAAGCAGGGAATGGAGTGTGTCAGAAACATTCTTTTTAACAGTGGTTCCATTGAACCTGATCACATTCAGTACAGAGCTGATCTGGCTATGAAGAAATAAGAAATACAATTACTTAGAAGCTGTGTTGTCTTAGTTTCACCTTAGCATATTTCCTGTGTGTTGTGATGGATCTTAAACACTGTGAACATTCCGTGTGTAAGAATGCACAGCTCATGTGCAAAATGCCACTGTGACGTGTGCTGATAGCAGGCTTAAGGAAGGGATATATCTTCAAAGAAACACATAACCTAGCGAGTTCACTTCAATTCAGCCACTGTGCAATACTTCCTTTGCCCGGGAAATCTTTAAGTAGGGAAGAATGCTCCAGGAGCAGTTGGATGCTAAAGGAGATGAATGTCTCCTTTTATCTTGTTTTGAAGTGGTCCTTTCTGGTTATCACAGGTTGAAAAGGTTTCTGTAGTGATTCCTGTCTCTAAGAAGCACGATAATTATTTATTCAAAGCTAGGTATACCCATCTGCCAGGCAACAAGCTTCCCCCAAGCAATAAGTTCTGCTCTCTGAGAGCTGCCAGTAAGGCTTCCCTGTAATTTGCCCCTGCACGTTGAACATCTTACCTGCTATATAAACATTAAGATACGATTTTTCTGGTCTCCACATGCACCATGGAGCCTATCTGTGTGCCTAATGAGAAATGGTAAGCAACTGTCCAGTGAAGGGTAGCACTTATTTGATGATTTTTCGTGTCAGAAATCCACCCCAGATAAGTGTTTATTGTGAGACTTTGATCTCAAAGATTTAGCTCTCCCTGCAGAGCAAAAGCAGATGCTTGGTAAGCTGTAGCTGTAGTCCTGACAACCCTTTCAAATGTCTAGACAGTGGAAAGAGATGATTACATCCTCTTTTAAACTCAACTGCAACAATTCCACATTCAACAATTACCATATTTACTTCAGGATGAATCTATTTACACTGCTTTGTTTCATGAAACTGCAAGTATCTAATACTATTGAAAGATGCAGGATGATAAGGTGGTCAGGATAAAAACCTGTTTTCATTAACAGTAATAAATCTGACAGATGCACTACGTCACATGTGGTCCTTATGTAGACTGTAGCATGGACCTAGAGATTAAGGAGTTTGATAACATGCATTTGCAGCTAATACTTATCATTTAAGAGTCTTGGAAATGTTAACACTTAGAGAAAGCCTATTTAATTAATGCTCATCGAAGAGCACATTAAATCCCAGAGACAAGGCTGGGAAATGTCCAACATTGTTTATTTATTTTATGCCATGTATTGAACGAGGGAAGAGAAAAACTGAGTTATCACAGTCATAATGGATGAAAAGCTATTTTAGTCATACAAGAGAATAGATTTAGGAGAAGAGACCTGAAAAGAGAAGGAGATTTCACCTTAGTCAGCATACTCAAAAGAGATATCAATTCAGCAGTTTCTCCAAGCAAAGCCAGCCATGGAAACTGGAAATTTTAATGTGCCAGGTCTGCCTCTTGTCAACCACATCACGGAAGCAGGTATGGAAAAAATTTCTGGTCATGTGATTCAGGACTGTATTAGGTGCTTTCCAGTTTTGTAATTAAGAACCTAAAACTTTTCCTTCTGATTTTCTTGTTAATCTGTTGTGGAGTTTAAAATTATCTCAAGTGCTTCTGATGAATCAGAAGTACTTTTACCTCTGGGAAGACTAACAAGTTGGGACTGCCAGCACAGAATCATAGAACAAACTCTTTGGATGCTAGACAACTCAGAAAAGTTTGTGAATCTCAGAAAATGTATCCAGTTCAATACAGATTTTTAAACAAAGGTCTAAGTAAATATAAACTGTAAATATATTAAACCTTTGTCGATGTCAAGCTGTTGATATCTTCAGGAAAACCCATACCATGGGTTCTTCATTCTTGTGGTCAATTGTCCAGGTCAGAATACCTACTCATGTGGAAAGCTGAGGTTATTATTGTTGAACTCTGATCTTAAGCTTGATTCAGGAAAGTTTTGTGGACTACTTTGTGAACTTCTCTATCTCCTAGCATTCATTTTGAACAATCTTATTTCATGTGATCTGAAAAATCAGTTTCTCAGTAGTGTTTGTAAGATGCCACTAAGTGAAATGTCATCAAATCAATAGGATTTCTTATTTTTGAGGCTGATTTTCTGGATGTATTTTCATGCTATGTTACAATTTCAGTTTGTTGCATCTATTTCATTTACATAGTAATGAAGAAATAAGTCTGAAAAGATGTTTGCCCTATGGTCATGTCACTGGTTCAGACAGGATTTCAAAAGTAAGTAGGTTGCAAAAACATGCAAGTTAGATCTATCTACTCAGTAAATATAATATTTTTCTAAGATCTCAGTTTTATGCTTCACCATGAAGTCTGACCTGAGTTTCCCAGCTGTAGCTGTCAAAGTTGTTCTGCTAACATCAATAATATATTTTATTTCTAGTGCAAAATGAATCCTACCTACAGAAGACACATTGTGTATATGAAGATCATAAACCAAAGGATTTTTAAAATGAAAATAGCATCTAAAGCTGGCAAATTTAGAATCCTAGCAAACAAAAGGAAAAAAGAGGATAAAATTTTAAATTCAGAAACAACTTTTAAGCAAACTTTTAAGGACAGATGACACATGACAATATTAACTGAAATATGTTTAACTTGTGAACTTATAACTCAGCTTCTCCTCAAACCATGCTGCTGTGCTGGCAACAAGTAGCTCTTCAGCAATATCAAATAGGCAGGTGATGCAAAAGAAACAATTCCCTTATGTTTCTTTCAGTAAGAAAATAAGAAGTCTGTAAAGCTAATACCTTTGCACACAGTCTCAGGATTTTATCATAATCTTATTAGGTATTTTTGCAGCTCTAAATTGCCACATGTAATGGAATGTATCTAAAAGATGCAGGTCAATCTGTGTCACAAGTTCACATATGTTCTGAAAAATAAACTCCTTTTTTTAATAATCTGTCATCCATTTCTTTCTGCCTTTTTTATTGCATTTCTCTTTTTTCTTTTTATTTTTGCTCATGAAGAATGGTGCTTTGAAGCAAGAAAGTTATAAACTGTAGGCTTTGTAAATAAGTTTATGTCAAATATACTTCAGAGATTTACAGTCTCTTTATCATTCAAGTGAATTGGTTTTTTGAGGTTTGACAGTATTTGTTTCATCCAAATGTTTTTCAAAGTGTTGTGTTTTACTCCCAGCTGGCATTTAAGTACCACACAGCCACTCTTTGACTGCCCCTATGCACTGCTGAAGGGAAGAAGAATTGTACAAAAAGATAAACCTCGTGTGTTGATATAAGTACACTTTAATAATCAGAACAATAATGATAATGATGAAGATAAAAATGATAATAATAACAATGACAACATTAATAATAATTACAACAACAACATAATAATAGTAACAATAAAGAGAGGGAGAGAGAATACTAGAATACTAGAATACTAGAATCCAGGAGAAACAAGTGATGCACAATAAATTGCTCACCTATACCCAGCCCACCTCTGAACAGTGACCAGCTCCTCCCAGTTTATACACTGGGCATGAAATTTATGGTGTGGAACATCCCTTCGGTGAGTCCATGGCTGTGCTCCCTCACAGCTTTTTGTGCCCCTCCTCACTAGCATACATGAGACACTGAAAAGTCCTTTAGGGTAAGCACCATTTAACAGCAGCTAAAACATTAGTGTGTTATCTACATTATTGTCATACAAAATTCAAAAAGCACAGTACTCTACCAGCTACTCAGAAAAAACTTAAATCTGTTCCAGCCAAAACCCAGATAAAAAGAACACTAACTGTTTTGGTTTTTTGTTTTTTTAATTATAGTTTGAGATTTTTGGATACCACTTTGCTTTTTTTTTTTTTTTGCTTTGGAAAGATAACAACAGAACAGCACATTTTTCTAAATTCAGAATTTTGTTCAACACTAACTGTGACCCATTCCAATGCATGTAGCTAATATTGTTTCTTTCAGTCATTGAAACACAAATAGAAAGTCTTACATTCCCCTTTTATCTACATTCCTTGTAAGTTCAGTTACATTGGTCTGAATAAGAGTTAAATACACATGACCACAGGGAGAGGTTTTTGGCTTGAGTCAGTCACATCACACTCTGGGTTCAACGCTGCAAAGAAATTTAGCCAAGAAATTAGAAAACTAACCAGTGTGTATTAAATAAGAGCAAATTGAAGTCTAGGGAGAAAAAAAAAACCCCAAACATATGCAACTGACTTGGGCCTCCTGATTTTTTAATTTTCTATACTAGTTGACTGCAACAATTCTAGAATATTTTCACTTTCTTGTATGGTTGAACAAAAAATTCCTCCTGGAAATCAGTTTTAGAGATCCAACCTGATGCCAGGCAAAGCAGTTTTATGTAGTTAAGATAGCTGAGCACAGATTAGTTTTAAGTGAATTGAAATACTTGGATGTCCAGAAGAGTTGTATCTGTTCAAAACATTTGAGGATCTGGAATAAAGTAGCAATACATGGCTGGATTTCAAGCCCTTCTCCAGAAAACCCCTCTGAGAGTTACAGCCTTGCCTGGAGTCTTTCAGCAGGTGAAATGGTTATGTAGGGAACAATTAGAAAATAACTGGTTCCTTAATAATATCCAACCGTTAAAAGCCTGTCATTCATATTTTCATGAAAATGAGCAAAGTCTAACATGCTACACTGCCCTTACTTTTGTTGAAAACAATTAAATGAACAATAATTATATCAGCTGGCATTACTCAGAGGGTTTCACAAAACTGATTTGTGAGGGAAAAGGTAGGGTAGGGGCTTACAAGGGGGGTGTGTGTGTGTGTGATGTACATACACCTCTGCCTGCTGGAAAATGTGAGACCAGGCTTCTCTGGTAGCAAGAGAGTTGTGAGCTTAGTTTTTCTCATTTGAACTTGGTTCAAGTATTATTTAGCACCCTCTTGGGTTGTGTATACTGTCTGTCTGGACACACCCATTTAAAGCCAATTTTTATTTTGGCAGTCACATAAGAAAAGGCAAGAAAATTAAAAGCAGCCCATATAAATGACACATGGATGCATGGATGTGATGTTTTTGAGTCCCTTTCCTACTTTTTGACAGTTGTGGTTTGTGGACAGATACTGGTTTCCAAAGAGGAAGATGTTCTAAGATGCTGTCTTTTCCTTCTTTTTTATCTACTGAACTGCATTTTCAAGACATGAAAAGTGCTTGAATTTTTCATGTTACAACAAAATAAGAACGATATTGTTGAAATTTTATATTCCTTTCTAGAATGGCAGCTATTTTTCAAGTTTTATAGTTGAATTTGAATAAATTTTTGTGTGTATACCTTCCCTTACTTTCCACTACTCCATAAAAATTTCCTGTGTGTTACTTTCTGCATGCAACTCTAGAACATGTTTGCCTAATACAAACATTCGAGTTTTTGTAATGCCTGCAAAATGTGATGTAATTGCAATTGAAAGACAGCACAACTCAAAATGGAAAAGTAAGGGTAAATACATTGGCTAGTACTGAAAGAAAAAGATATAGTTTTAGGTGATCTCATTAGCCTGATTCATCAAGATTCTCAAGCAGATAACACTTCATAGTAGGAGAGGAAACAGAGCCAGAAGGTGTAGCATGAGCTTGTTATTCAGAAGAATGGGGCTCAGTTCCTGCTTCATCATTGGCTTTTCCCAAGTCACTAGGGAAGCAGATTGCTCCCTCCTAATTCAAGAGAATGCCCTGTCCTTACCTTACCAAGCTGTTGTGAGTGGCAGGCAGTGGCAGCTGTGAGGTCTGATACAAGGTAAGGACAGCCCTGCAATAGATGATGCTATTCTCACATTTCAGAATCAGGGTGACCTGTGTTTTCTCATCTACAAGTCATGTGCTGAGAAAGCCTTGATTTTATTTCTTTCTTCTATGATATTCTCACCAAAAACAAGATTATTAAAACATTTCCCCCCAGCTTCCTCAAGTAGTATTCAGCTTCCTTGCTTTGGGGCTTTTATTTGTTACCTACTATTATCTTTCCCTACAGCAGTTTTCCTCTACTAAATCAGGTCATTATTCATCTGTTTCCACACATTGCCCTCTCTCCCTAAAGCAAGTCGAAGCTCATTAATTTCATTCAAGTATGGAAAATACATTTTCAAAATGCTAGTCCTAACTGCTACGTGTCGGAATCAGCGTAACAATTTGTATCAAATCCTTTGTTCAGAAGACAAAAGAACCAGCAAAGAGGATAATGGATCACCCACTGTCGTGTCTCATCTGGAAGTTATCTCAAGGCTGCTTTGATAAGTAGAGTCGTTGGTGTGACTAATGTTGCAGGTTATATTGCTATAACCTGTGAAACACAGAGATACCAGGATCATAAGAAATACTGCTACAGAGCATCCAAACTGGTTAACAACAGTGGAGGAAAGACTGGCATCTTATGTGTTACATGTATTGTACTGATATAAAAAATTGATTTTTCTAGCCTGAGTGAGGTATTGGAAGCCTTTATACAAAACAGCTTCCTGTTGATGAGGAGTCAGATGTTTTTAGCATGACCTAAGAGATTAATTAGATGAATATAGACATACTCAAACAGAAACCTTATTACTTGGTTGTCTTGCAGACACTGCAATAATACGTACCTCTGTCAAAGAATGTAGATACCAGCATTTAACAATAGAGATATTCAGGGAAATGTGCTGACCTCAGCTCTGCTGATGACTGGCTGTAAAGGTGTAACTCCACTGGTCAACCATTTCCTGGACAGTTACAACATCAATGGACTTACAGTACTTTAAGTAGCTCATAAAAACCTCCCCATTAAAACAAACAATCAATCAATCAATCAATCAATCAATAAAAAAAAATCAATCTAATAATTTTTTTAAGACTTTGCTAAAAGCTTAAAAAGGATTTTGGTACTGTCTTCGTCTTCCCTCTCCTGGTTAAAGAAGCTGTGATACACAATAGCAGGTGTTTAACTCCATTGACCCAAAGGACAGAGTAACTCCTATTAGCTCTATGCACTGGGTTTCTTTCTTTCCCTTTTGTACATTGTGGTGTCTGAAACATCCCCATCCATCACAACCCCCTCAAAATCTCTTTCATACAAAGTGGAAAACCCAGGTATTCATAACAATTGTTTCATGGATTCTGTGTTCCTGCATTTAGCAAATTGCTTTTGCCCTAAAATTAATCATTGTTCTTAAAGACTTGGAAGAAAAGAAAAAGAAAAGTAAGTTTATACGTAAATAGTCCCCGAAATGGATTGTAGCAATAAACTCCAGGAAATATTCATGGGCGAGAGGGTCAACAGAAGTTAAGCAGTGACCCTGAAGTAATAGCACATTATGGCTTTCAGCTCCAATATAGCAAGTGCAAAGGAACAAATTGATTTTTTTAAAGCTTTGAAAATTAAACCAACCACAATAAAGGTGTTTTATTATACATCAGCCAAAAAAAAAAAAAAATTAAAAAATAGTAAATCCTGCCATAAAAGATAGTCAAGTAAAACCAAACATCACCACAGAATCAGAAGGCAAGATTCTCTTCTTATTTCAGGTGATTCCTCCCTAGGGCTGTGATTCCCTAATTGCTTTATTGCTACCAGTGATGGCAGGATTTGGCCTAGCTCTGGGGGCCAGTGCCATGTGACACTACAGAAGCAGCTTTCTCCTGGAAAAGGGGGAGTTGAAGAAAGAGTTCTGAGATTAAATAGAAGAAGAAATTATTTGAACAATTTATCCTTGAAATTAGTAACATTTAAAGCCCCATTTCAATTTAATCACATGTGTTCTTAAAATCTCAGGATAGAGTACCAAAAGCCAAAATCTATGCTAAGGCATGTCCTATAGTGTCTGCATAACAACTTCTGACTTCTACACACAGCTTGTATCATCCACCTCGAAGTAATTTAAAACCAGGCATAGATTAGTTTTGCTTTATCAATCCCTTCAGCTCAGAGCCACTATTTCCCCTCTTGCAGGGAAATCCAGACATCAGTTCAGCCTCTCTTGCAGGCTGCAAGCTGTGTTAGTCAGTCCATGCCTCCTGCCCTGGGCAGGGCCCCTCTCCACTCCTAGCTGCTCCAGCAGCTCTAGAGGCAGCTGAGATATCACCATCCATCACCTTTGCACAAAGCTGATTTTTGGTGTTTTATAGCATCTGCCCCTCATTAACTGCTTGGCAGAGGAAAAAGCAGGAAGAGTGGACAGGGGTGTTATTAACGTGTTTACTGCGGCACTGTGAAGTGTGCACGCTTCATCACAGTCTTTGGTAGTTCCAGCTGGTGTGACTGGGGAAAGAAGTTTCTAATTGTCAGATAAAAGCTGGCTGAAAAGTTTTATCAGCTCCATTATATTCTGCATAAAGATAAGCCTGTGCCCAAAACTGTTAAGCTAGCAGGAACAGAGAATTTAAAGTGGCATGATGTGGTTCACCTGCATTGGTCTCAGTAGCCATTTCTTGAAATCAAATCTTCCTACATTTGCAGCTCACAAAGAAGTGCATTTGAGGTTTGGAGAGAATAGTGTGCTAAAGATATCTGTTAAAAAAACCTGAAGTATCTTTTAATTTTTTTTACCATTGCTCAGAAGAAATATCAGTGCTAAAAGATCTCATTCTACTTTTTGATTGATTGCTGTGGTTATGAAAAACCAAACAATTTCCTCAGATCTTGGCTCTGCATTGATCATGTAGTAAAAAAGCTGTCAGGAAAGTAATTACATTTTAAAATGTATAAAGCATGTGCAAATTTGTGTTTATGTGTATTAGTTCTTATGTGTCTGTATTCCAAGTTTAGAAACAGAACAAGAAGAAAATACATTTCAATTAACAAACCTATTCTGGGTACATACAGGACCCGAAATAGAACATTTGGGGGGAACTGTATAGTAGAAAACCTGTGCCATTTTTCCTTATACAAAACTATATATAGTTGCATATCAATGCAACTATATTCCAATTCCCTCCTTCCCCTTTATTAAATAATGTGCAGCACAAGAATAAAAGAAAAGTCTGAATACTCCGGATTGAAGGTAAATAAAGACAACTTTTAGATAATGTGATAAAATCATCTATTAGCAATACTGCTGGAACAGTATCTTAAATTGAATTTTAATATATATATCTAGATGCCAAATACAGTTTTGTCTGCTGTGAGGATAGACAGATCTTGAATCTCTGCAGACACAAATAAACACTCCAGAATTTGGTGGATTTTCTACAATAGTTTCAATTAACCCTGCATTGTAAGGCACTGTGCACATCCAGTCTGATAAAGGGAAAGGCATAGACATGTATACATTGCGTTGTCTGAGTTCTTATTTCCAGATGGCAGCAGCCTTTCACAGGCTACTTGTTGTTTATTCAAGCAATACTTGCATCCTTAAGTTTCAAAGCTTTGGGAAGAAAAATAAATTCTTTGTCATTTATTGCTGCTAAGCTGAATCTTTATTCAGCTGTACCTACCAATGATGTTAACTGAGGACATCAGCTGGGCTCAAAGGAGCCAGAGCAAAGCACTGTGTTCCCTATTTCACCCTGTGGCATGTTTAGTCTGCAGCACGTGGTCAGCCTCCATCAGGAGCTGCAACCACTTCAAAATGGGAGGCAAAGCTTGTCAATCACAAGCCTGGAAGCAGTGGGCTTGAGCAAATCCCTGTGGTGCAGACTCACAGGCAGTATCCTAATGGAGCAGGATATGCAGTGAGTGAGGCATTGCTCTGGGAGAGGTGTGGGGAAAATCACCAACAAAGTCTCCCTATAAAGTAAACAAAGAAAGCCAGATCTAGAGGAAGATGCTTTTCACCAGGAAGCACACTCAGGAAAAGCAAGCAAGCCTTGTGGTGGGAAGTCCTGAGGGGAAAAGAGCATCTGCCTTCACAGAGCCTTCCAGCCCTCAGCCATGCACCTGCAAAACCAAATTGTTAAATTTGAGCTCACAGCATGAAAGTCCCTTCTCAGAGCTGATTTTGGATCATAAAATAACTTCAAATCTCTGATGGGGACTGGGTTTTGATGTCTGATCCTTGCTTCTGAAAGACTTTTCTTCAGGTGATGAAGAAGGCATTTTCTTCAAGAGGTTAGGCATGAAATTACATGATGGATAAGACCCAGAAATCGACATCCCCATGCATCAATCTCTTGCCTCTAATTGTCTGGCAGTGAACCTCACATCTACTCTAAAAATGTATGTTTCAAGAGAATTTGTGGAGAGTGTGTGTATAGCTTGCCTTTGCCTATGCACTTTTCTGGAAAATGTATAGATATGGGGTCGACAGATGTTTTGTTTTGCCTCTCACTCCTTCCCACCAGAACAGTAATGTAGTCTAGGAATCCACATCTCACCGTTCTGAGATGAATGCACAGACCAGCAGGTCAATCTCCTGCCCATATTTGTGAACACACATGGCAATGTTTCATCCTTCTACGAGGGGAAGTTCAGCATGAGCTGGTCACCAGATTGATGCAGGGAGACTGAAGTTTTCACAGGTCTCAGGCAGGATATTTGGCTTTACATGCTTGGATAAAGTGGTCTGAACTATTGTGTTGCACTGCATAAATCTAAATCCTTACAACTGGAGAAGGAAGGGAGATCCAGACTTGTACTCTGCCTCAGTTCCCACATTTAAACTGAACCTCAACTACTGACTACCAACCCAATAATTTCATTATGGATCAATGATCTAATAAGGATGTCCTAAAGTTAGGGGCCATATAAGTTCTTTAAATCGTTATGACAAATTTAAAAATTAATGTAGAATATCTAGTTTTTTTCATCAAACTCCCTGACAGATTTCAGGGATCACAGTATGTTACCTACAAACGTAGTATTGTTTTCAAATCTGAAGATTTAGCTTCTTTTGTAGGTGGACATTTTTCTGCTTGTTGAATAGCGTCACGTTTTCCTTTAGTGAGGGGGAAAGGAGAAAATCATGGGTCATGTTGGGGCTGTGGCTGTTCTCATTTGCCTTGCTCTGTTCCCTCTCTATGCTGGTCGTGCTGTGAGCAGTAACCCCATGTAAGCACCCTGCTGCTTCTTCTGGTGGGAGCAGAGATTCAGGGGCTTGATAAATTTAACTCTGGGGCCATGTTAAGGGAAGAGATTTGGGTGCACAGGGTGGTANGACTGCCACAGGCAAGGTGCACATGAGGTGCACACCAAGTGATGGGGAGTGCTGGTTGAAATGAAGAGGTTTAGGGGTGTGAGCTGGATGAAGGTGAGGGCAACTGTTGTGACAAAGGAATAAAAACTACTCAGTCACTAAATAGTTCAGAACAGCTGCTTTACCTGCTCCAACCTTTAGTGTTTAAGGCAGTTAAGAAGTAAATCACAGCAATGAAATTTAAGGATGTATTCCAGTAAAGCTCAAGCAAATACATTCTGCAGATCCTTAAAATTATATGTGGGCTTAAAAACATCATTGAATTTTCCCCTTGAACAGAACTAGTCAGGCACTGTGCACATCCAGTAGTTCCTTTTCTAGCTTCCTGTAAGTGTAAAACTTAACTTGTGCTTCTCACCATTTCATGGCAATTAAAGAGAAGCTGATAGGCACTCCAGCTTTTAGGGGATTTAGTAAGACCAGCTAATATCTATTCCTGCTTAGGAAAAACTAGTTTAAAGTAAGAACAGAATTTTGTGTTTCTGAGAATCCATAATAATATCTTAATAGTCTTATTGTGTAACATCTTTTGAAGCAAAATTAACTCCACCTAAGAGTATCCATGATCGTTCACATTCTTTAATCACCATTTAGTACATGATGTATTTTCTTATAATTGATGGTGTCGCTAATCACACAAAAAATAACCAAACACTGTGGCCATGGCTTGTCTTACATAGTTTGTATAATCTTGACTTTGATGGCACTGTGCTGGAATGACTGGTATGACTAAAATGAATCAAAAGCTATGTATTTTGCTGTAGTGTGAGCAGAAGAAGGCCTGCAAAGGCATTTCACTGGCTCCCTTGTGTTAGCCTTAGAACCAGTATACTTGCTCTTTTCTGATCAATCAGAATCATGTTGTACAAAAATACACTAGAAACTGGGCTACTGAATGTGGAACTATGTGTTGCACATAACTTCAAGGTCTATTTTTACTGGTTTTTAAGGATAGCTATTAATGTTTAACAGCAACTGCGCAGCTTTACTTTACATTGAAAAATAATGTAAAATGTTTTATGTAATAACAAAAAGATTAACAGAAAATTATTTTAAAGAACTATTAGTCAAACTGATTTGTTTTTATTAGGCTACTCAGAATTCAACTTAACACACATCCCAAAATACAATATAAAATATATATTTTATTTAACATGTTTATACAATGCATAAAATATATAAACAGGAATAGAAGATAGTAATATAATATACATGTATGAAAATTGGAATTTATTTACTATTTAGATTTTGAGGATATTGTTAAAGGAATTAATTTCACAGGGGGTTGTTAAATATATACAGGTAGAATATATCCTAAAAAATACCAGCACCTTAATTTTTTCTTCTAGACAAGGTCTTTAGCAGTAGTGATGGCTTTCTAATTCTTTTTAAACTTATTCAGGATTTTTAAGGTTAAGAGTTCCCAATGTGCAACACACTGTCCTTCAACATGGCTCAGATCAAATATTTTGGGCATTTCCTTTGGGCAGTTTGCCATTGTTCTATTGGATTGGAAGTTACAGCAATTTTGACTGGTATGTCTTTTAATCTTTTTTTCCCCCTTAGCTATTGAAAGCAAGTATTGTTGTATGTGTACTGCAGCTGAAGCAATTTTGCAATTGAAAACTTGCATGTTTGCTTTCTGCTTACACAATAATCTATTTTGATCCAGGGTTCTGTTGACTGCTGCATAAAGTAGCAAGTGCTGTCACCCCAAAAAAGTACAGCTTTAAGAGAATAGTAGTACTTCTCTGTTATCTTGAAAAGGCTGTCTGTGTGATTTATATTGCTGGCAGTCTATTAAATGTGTCATGTGGGTGTCAGAGAAGTACAAAATATCTTCTGTTATACAGGCTCCTCCTGTAAGTCTGTTCTTATGTCCTCCTTAACACATTTACTTTTTTAGCATAATATAAATGGAAACATGGTGTGAAGTACTTTTGCAGTGCACTTTAAATCTGTAGTTAATAATTGCCTAATATAAAGTAGTCATAACAATATGCACTCACTATTCTCATATTATTAAGAAAACAATGTGTCATGAAAATTGAAGTTATGTAAAGGAAAATAGTTAAATGAAAAAGAATTTCTCCTTTAGTGAGCTATTCCTTTTCTTCCCTCAAATGTTTCTTGAGGAATTTTAATTCACTACTTAAAGCACTCATTAAGCAAGTTTTTACATCGTATGGTATTGCCAGGCTCTGGAACACTGTTGGTCCTTTGGGTATAGTTTCAAACAGATTAGGCCATTTTAATAGATTGAAGCCAAATCCTAAACCATCTGCCTCCATTCCTGCATCTGCAAACCATGTCTCTCCCAAAAGTAAGCAAGCAACCAATTAATCTTTTATTTTATTGCCTGCATTTTTCCACCAAGTCACCTGAGCCTTTGTAATGGCAACCCCATTTGAGGTGTACCCCCAAAAAGAGTGAATTGGGGCATTTCTGATGAGCAAACCACAAAATAAAGAGATATAAGTAATTTTTCTTTATGTGAACTATGACCTTTATATTCAGAAAAGAAGAATCTGCTAACAAGAATACCATTTCAGACAGGGTACAACTTTTCTTTCTAAATTAAAACTAACAGGGTTTTTGAGTGTACCCACTTAAAATACTAAACAAACAACTGAATAAAACTCCACATATTTTGTCATTCTGAAGAAGGTACCACTTTCATAAGCCATATTGATAGACTATCAACATGTTTGTGAAAATTATTCAGAACTGTAAATATTTCATTCTGTTAGGTTCTTGCCATCGGAGAAACAGAAGTTCTGTATTCAATAACTCTTGTATTTGTACACCAAGTATGCATCCAGCTTCCAAAACTGGGTTTTTCCCTCATTTTCCAGATTACCACACAGACTCACAGACCACAGAGGATATTTGGAATTGAAAGGGACCCACAAGGTTCATTGAGTCCGACTCCTAAGGGAGCAGCCCACACTGCTGGTGGTACCAAGGGTCTTTCAATGGGACTCAAAATCTTCAAACATCATTAAGATGACTGTCTTGATTTTGCATGGCCTGGTCTTTGGCAGCCAAGGGCCACAGAGGAAGCTTCTGGGAGCTTCCACCATGCCCTGCAGAGCCAATTCCTGATGGCTCTGAAGATAGTCATGCTGCTGGCTAAAGGTGGGCCAAGGAGAGAGGTTGGTAATGCCTGTCATGACATATTTAAGAAGAAAATCAAAACAAAGGGGGTACAGTTTGTTCCTAGCCAGAGAAGAGGAGGAAGTGAGAACCTGTGAGGGAAAACAACATGGAGACACCAAGGTCAGAGAAGAAGGAGGAGGAGGAGATCCCCCTGCAGCCCATGGATCCACGGGGTATGCAGGGATCCACCCACAGTCCATGGGGGAGGTGCTCACACTGGCACAGGTGGATGCCTGGAGGAGGCTGTGATCCTGTGGAAGACCCAGTGGAGAGAGATGGGCCCTGCTTTTGGGCTGGAGCAGCCTGTCCTTGGAGGAAGGCACCCTGTGGAAAGAGAGCCACATTGCAGCAGTTTTGGGAGGACTGTGTCCCTGTGGGAATGACTCGTGTTGCAGCAGTTTTGGGAGGACTGCTGCTCATGAGATTGGAACCATGCTGGAGAAGTTCATGGAGAACTGTCTTAAGTGGGAGGGACCCCATGGGACCTCACAGGGCTACAACTTCTCTCCCTGAGTAGCAGAGGAAAACCTTGGGTGACAAACTGACCCAACCCCCACGCCCTGTTTCCCTCCACTGTCAGTAGGAAGGAGGGAGAGATTGGGGGAACTTATTTTACTTCTCATTATCCTCCTCTGATTTTGTTAATAATAAATTCACTTTGTACCTTTAACTGAGGTGACAAACTGACCCAACCCCCACGCCCTGTTTCCCTCCACTGTCAGTAGGAAGGAGGGAGAGATTGGGGGAACTTATTTTACTTCTCATTATCCTCCTCTGATTTTGTTAATAATAAATTCACTTTGTACCTATAACTGAGCCTGTTTTGCCCTCAGAGTGTTTTCTCTCGCACCTTATCTCAACTCATGAAGCCTTCATTAAGTTTTTCTCTCTCCTCTGCCCAGCTGTGGCATAGGAGGGTGAGTGAGTAGCTCTCATGGGTGCCTGGCATTTGATTAGTGTCAAACCACCACAGTGACATTGAAGCCTAACATTTTCTCTGACTAGAAGAATTAAAAGTTATGTCTAATCCTGTTATCTAAGCAGGGCTGTTTTCCAGGCAACTGGAACAGTCTCTGTGCTGGTGCAAAATTCTAGGGTAACCAGTTGATAATCAAAGTGATAGATGAGCTCCAGAACCATGCCCCTTAAATCAGAAAAGTAAGTATATTGGTCTTATTTCAGATTCATATTGAAATAAGACAAACTTGTGTATCATATGGTATATGGTTACTTCATTGTAACCTTACTACCAAACGGAAGAGCATTAATTGTCTGCAATGAACTGTCCCTCTCCACCACGTGCCTTGTGTTCCTTCTTGGGGGAATATTTTCTCAAACAACAGGCAGGGCACAGCACTTACCCCAGCAGATAGCCTAGGGTGATGGAGGAAAACAGCAATGCTTCAAATGTCTGTGACAGTATGACTTAGGTACAGATCCTTCACCTCCACTGGGAACTATCTGAAAACTATTTGATCTAATGATGCAAATCTGTTCCATGAGAAATTACAATGAAACAAAGATAAAGCAAATTACTTAAAACACTGAAATTAAGATCCCTGAAGTTAAGAGTTTCAATCCACATTTTGGCTATTAAATAAGAGTTTCTGAATGTGCCTGGAATTTTTTGAGGTCCCAGGATTGCAGTTCCCATTGACCTCAGTAAGATTTATAGGCAATTGAAACTCTTGAAAATCTGATGACATTATTCGTGATAATCAATGTAGTAGTACCTGAGGACCAAGAAAGCCTTGAGGAATTTGCAATGCAGTATATAAGCTAGAGACAGTATAGAGGGTAAGTGTAATTTAACCAGCATGATTGAAACAAGCTTCCTATTTGATCAAAACTGCATTTCCCTTTCATGTAGAAAAGAGAATCAGTGAAGAGTTGAATGACCAGTGAGAGAATGTAAGGAAGAGGATAAAAAAGCATATATAAAGATTGAAAAGCTGAAAAAGATTAAAAGATTGAAAGTTGAAATAATCAGCCCATTGGCACAAGAAATGAAATGTTCAGCCAAAAGCACAGAGACCATTCTCTGAAGATACAGAGGTTCAGAGATACACATGTTTTGGTTGCCTTTCCTCATGGCAGCTACTTGTGTGTGTTTGTATATAGATGGATGATTACTTTGTGTCAGGTTAAAGTATATAATGAAAGCTTAACTTAGTTTTAAATAACAAATATGTGCAACTTGATCAATCAGTTCCATGCTAAAAGAAACCAAAGCTATCTGCACAACCTCTTCAGTGAGAGATTTTGTATTTTCCTTGTAAGATTAAATAATCATATTTGCAGAGTGCTCAGCACAGGGAAGACATGGACTTGCTGGAGAGGGTCCAGAGGAGCGCCACAAAAATTTTCAGAGTGATGTAATATCTCTCTATGAGAAAAGCTGAAAGAGTTGGGGTTGTTCAACCTAGAGAAGAGGAGGATCTGTGGAGACCTTTTTGAGCTGTTTAGGGGCTTATAAGAAAGATGGGGACAAACCTTTTAGTGACATCTGTAGCAACAGGACAAGGGATAATGGTTTTAAACTAAATGGATTTAAATTAAAAGATTGGACATAAGGAAACATTTTTATGAACATTAAGGTGATAAAGCACTGGACAGGTTTTCCAGAGGAATGGGCAATACCCCAACCCTGAAAACATTCAAGGCCAGGTTGGACAGAGCTCTGAGCAATGTGATTTAGTTGGCCCTGCTCATTACAGTGGGGTTGGAATAGATGACCTTAAAGGGTCCTTATCAAACCAAACCATTCTATGATTCTATGATTTTATCTCTTTTCATTTGAGATAAAAAACCACCTGTACAACAACCTGAGATCTGTGCGTAGAATGCACTGGGTAGGCACTTATATTTCACTTTCATTTTCAGGGGGCTTTTCAAGAGTGTATGAGGTAGTGAGCTTAATTGCTATCTATGGGAGGCTGACAAACTAAATATAAGGAGTAAACCCATATATCTACTTATACGCAAAATTTTGTGAAATTGCTTCCTCCTGGTGATTTTTTTCTAGAAGAACCACTGGTATTGCAAAATAAAAGTTTTTTGGTCATTTTTTTTTTTCCAGGTAAATGCCTGAAGAATTTTCTTAGGATTATTTGCAGTGAACTTAGAGAAGGAGTATGTTAGCTTACTCTTTGTATCTTTAAGTAGGAAATGGGTCATTAACAGAATAAAAATATGAAAATATTTGTATTCCTGGATACCTGGTATATTGAATATTTACTGATGTTAATTCTCTCCCTTGCTTCTCATCATTGTACCCCACACATAATTGAAGATAGTTTTGTGGAAGTTGAACTGGATATGATTTTTCTTGTATCTACTTCTTAGTAGAAAAGTTAAACACAATCGTACAAACAGCAAAATAAACTGAGACTGAATCCAAATTGTTCTTTTCAATGGCTCCTTTCAAATCTTTTGACTATGAGAAACTGATCTTCAAGAGAAAGTTCACACAGCTAGTAAATTTAGGCAGATTCTAGAGTAATTTAAAGTTGCATTTAATGAGTTGCTAAACTACAGAAACAACACTTCTTTGAATTGACTTTATTGGTTAACATATGCAAAGGAAGTTACCAGAACATGTGTTACCAGAAATTTCAGCCTGTGCATCCTTTGGCCACTGCATTTTCTCAAGGGTGTCCAGAGAAACCTCCTGTGGGCTAAGACAGCTAAGCAGGAACTGCAAAGGAATTTAATCCTTATCTTCTGGATATTCTGCATTGATATAGGAGTATATATGTAGGAGTATACTCCTAGGAGTATATTCTTTTATCCTTTTTGGTTGTCTTTGTGTCAGTAGGAATTCTGTGTATAAGCTCAAGGCAGCCCATAACCCTGAGAGTCCTACTTACCTTTTCAAATCGTTACATGAATAATCACATTGTTACAATGAATACAGGCCCTTTTACAAAAAGATGTAAACCATTATTAATTCCATGACAACACTTCACATGAATCACATTGAATACTTTAACCACTAAAGTAGCTGTAATACACAGTTGCATGGGAGACCAGCTGTAATATAGTGCTTATTAATGCCTACTTCTGGCCAGCATGTCCATGTGAATACCAAATAGATTACTCATGCTAATGCTCTAGACATGGCATGTTTCTGACACACCTCTATGTTGGTGCTCCATTGCATTCTAAGCCTTGGATATCAAAACCATAATAACGTCAACTAAAGCTTTACAAATTCACATACCATATTGTATTGTAAAATACCTCTCACAGAGTGATACTGTTTTGTGACCTGAGTAAAGTGGTTGAGAAAAAGAATAATTAGTCACTTGAAGAAGTACTCAAAAGGACTAAGATAAAGAACAAAATGAAAACAGCTTTGTTTTAAGAAAAAAAGGGTTACTTATTATTACCTCTAAGTTATTTAGGCTTAGCCTCCCAAACTTTCAAAATACACAGAAAAAATCAAAGCACTGGATTATCAGGGGTTTTTTGTTCTCCCCAGCTCTATGCTAATCATTGTGCTGAGTGTGAACTGACTTTTTCCTCCTGTTATGAGCAACCAAAGTCTTTGTTCTGAGAATGATCACATAATTACACAGAAGATTAAAGAATTCCCATGAATAATTTGTGCTCATTTCTCCCTGTTAAACCCATTTAACCCAGTTGAGCATGCCTAGCTGACTTGCTTCAGAGACTCACATTTTCATTAGAAAAGTAGAATATTCACCCTCCCCTGTAGCTGATAACTTTTTCCGTCTTGTCTTGTTGCCTAAACAGTTCCCTGAACTAGACCAGCTTCTCTCCAAAGCATAATCATTTGGCACTGTTCATAAATAAATTATAAAAGTAAAATTATCTCCTTTTATGATGACATGGTAAAAGAAAAGGTAAATCTTTAAAAATTCATTGAGTTATCAGAACAGAAAATTCCTTCTAATAGTTGGTATCAATGTTGGGAGATGTATTTTAGCTTGTGGTCCATGGAGGGCCAGAGGACTGAAAGACATTCGTTGTCACATCACCAACTACTCTAGTTTACCTCCTACATCCAATTTTCACCACCTGAACTAAGTCAAGTTTTATGTTCTTTTATCCAGGCTGAACTATACATTGCTTTTTGGTTATATTAAGGTGAGGGCAAAAAAATTGGTTTTATAATAAAACAGTAAATATGCTGTAAATTCCTGGTGTGTTTAAGGTTATGTTCTGATCTATTCCCCTGTCCACCTTTGAGATGCACCATGTGTATTGTAATAAAAATAAAATGCAAACCAACCAAGACTAATATGCTCTAAACTTTATCATATCTTTGCAGTCATGTACAAATATCCTGTAGAAAAGTGCACCTCTTATTTTTAAGGCCTGTTTTTTTTTGTTTGCTTTTTTTAGAATGAAATCCCTAAGAATGATTATAGCTGCAGATGGTAAATTAAAATCCAGATATGAATATTAACTTAACATTAGCCTGTGGATGGCTGCTGCAGGAACATGCACATTATGGCCACCCTTCTGGTCAGCTGCATTCCTGCTGTCAAATAAAAAGGGGCTACAATATAAGAGCTACAGCTGATGAAGTGGTAACACTCTAGGAACAATTTACAATGATGTTACTATGCATGTTCTTAGTATTGTGTTTCCTTTCTTTGCTGCACTTTGTACTTCATCCTCACACAAGTGGAGAACAATTTCCTGTTCACAAGCCTTAGTAACTGACTGGTGCCTTGGAGAATAAATTACTGTCTTTAAGTTCCTAGCAGAGGAGAAATACTGTTCCACGTCAGGTGCCAGAGATCTCACATGCTGTAATATTCATGGAGCAATACAGCCCACAGTAGATTTTTCTGCTTAGGAACTTCCATTTTTGTTCTCATATGAATTCTTCCCACCCCTTCTCCCTCTCTTCCCACACACAAACTGAAAATGAGAAACAGAAGATGTCAGTTTTTGACAGATTCATTACTGCAAGTTATATGTATTTATCAAGCTTTCTGTCTAATTTATACTAACAGAGAGGTCTGGAAAATTATTGTGTATTAGATAGCATTTCTGTGCACACTTGTAAGGAAGATTATCCAGTGAAAATCTTCCCATTACATACATATATTAATGAAACTGGGAGCTAATTAAAACAGTATGAACGGGATTAATATTATTAAATCTGGGCATCTCCATTTCAGACATAATGTCTAGACTGTCTTTACAGGCAACAGAAAGAATTAGGAGCTGCTAGAATTCAATGTACTGCATTCTGGAGTAGGTATCTACCTGAGGACAAGATTAATTTAAGCCCTGCAAACTTGATGGCAAAGAAAAGTGGACATTTTTTGTAGCCTTGGTGTTTATATATGGCAGTATGTCTGACTAAGGTGCAACAGATCAGATCAAAGCTCTGAGTAATCCAAGAGCTTTGTGAGATGCAGAAACAGGTAATGAAAAAGTCAAAAGCTGTGCCTGAGGCTTCAGCCACAGCTGGGCAAATAAGGAAGGAACCATGATGGGGAGTTGAGGACACCTTTGGCTTCAGAATGATCTCAGCAGATCCATGCATGGCACAAGCTGCAATGGCTTACTGAGAGTCATGATGTCAAGGAGGAGCTGAGTGCCACCAACCATGGAAACGTAGAATTACAAGTACATTTAGGTTGAAAAGGACCTCTGGATGCCATTTAACCCATCCTCTAGGTAAAAACCATAGTACCTTCAAAATTACATCATGTGGCTGATCAGTGATTATCATTGCATAGTCATCAGGCTGCTGCAGGTGAAAGAGGGCAAGGGTGAGAAAAAGTCACCATCAGCAAACACCCAGAGCACATCCATAGGCATATCCACTGTAATGACCCACAAGTGCAGGAAAACCTGGAGGCATGGGGCAACAGTGCAAAACACAGGTACAGCCACCAAACCCAAAAGGGAGCTCTGAACAAGGCTGGAGCCCCTCAGTATTGGCAAGGAGAAAGGTACACAGCCACATGTTCTATTTCAGCTTTTGCAAACAGGAGATAAGATCCTGCTCCCCTTCAACACGTCTTCCAAAACTACAAAGTAGTGGCCAGTGGCAGATGCCGAGCCAAGTATTGGAACAAGCTGCAAATACAGTGATCCTTTCTAAGGCAAGGTCTGGCCATCTGTGTATGAAACGTGATTGTTGTTATGTACCATAAATAAATCTTGGATTGAAATGAAGACTAGCCAAATCCATGAGAGATGGATGCTTGTATTCTTTATGATTGTAGGACCTCAGAAGCAAAAGAATTCTAAGACCATATAGACCCCACTGAGAATGGTATTGGGTTTTGTAAAAGTTTGTCTTGTATTTTATTTCTGCTATTACCTTGTATTATTGATATATAAACATGTTTAAATTAGACTAGGTATAGTATTCATTGTCTGTATAGAGTATCCATCTTCTAATTTATTCCCAGAAAAAAGGTCACTTGGAAAAAAATAATTTTTATTATATAAAGTTTATGACAATACCAGCATAATCTTACAGAGGGTATTTATTCAGGGGATAAATTGAAAGAAGAAATCTATGTAGTAAATTTTAACAATATTTTATCTTGTATATTCATATCCTGTATATTTACTTTGGATTTGTTCTTTAGATTTTGAAATTGAAACTGTGGAAAGGATAAGTGAGAACATGAAGTTCCTTGAGTTCTTTTACAATAATTCTTTATAATCATCTACTTGTATTTGGAACAATAAAATATGAATACCATAAATAGTAAAATAAATATATTTTTTCATAATTGTTTCTACCATTGTTACTTTTATCCTTTTCATTAATGTAATTTTTTACAGGTACACAGAGCATGACACAGTAAGTGGAGATTTAAGAACTATAGCATAACCAGCATTTTAGAGTTTAATGAAATTCTGCAAGCAGTCTATTGCAGAATAAATGAGAATTTAAGTACATGGGCTTGACCATGTAGGGATGTTCAGTGCCTGTTTATAACGTGGAGCTCAATAATCTCACAAAGATTTATCAAAATATCAAAGTTTAGGAGCTGGAGGCACATGGCACTTTCCTGGATCAAATGTACTCTCTGTGTCTCAAACTAACAGATTCAAGTATAACAAGAAAATTCTATGTTTCAGTAATACTAGTCTTGTTTCAGAAAGAAAACAGCATGTGTGATCACATTTCCTTGTTTAAAACCCTAATGAATAATATTTGGTAACTTTCAACTAGATGGCATTAAGGCAGGTGTGTGTATGAATGCAGCAGAGAGGCACTTATGAGCATATTGCTGGAAAAGTATGGGGAGAATGATGGGCAAACATCACACTTTGCTATTCCTACTACCCATGAAACAACATGCCCCTTTGACAAAAAAATCTAAGTCAAAAATTAGTTCAGTGGCCCCATACAGAAAGATACACAGATACATATGGAAAGATACAGGTTATGGTTATTCTATGAAGAAGGAGTGAAAGAAAAACAAAACAGCAAACCCAAACCAAGAAGCCCTGTGCATGATGGAGTGAAGGCAAGCATCAGTCTGCTTTTCTGTCTGGAGTCTCAAAAGTCTAATAAATGTCAGGCAACTCAGCTTTCCCTGAACAAAGATAATAACAGAGATACCATCTACAGTGCAGATTTCTGTTTATATGCAATTTGTAAGAGTTTAGTAACTTTAAGAGTTGCCAGTGGGTTTAAAATTAAGCAGGCTGTAGAAATACAGTAAGGGAGAAAACACAAGCACAGCAGGAACATTTAAGCCTTCAAGCTAAAAATGATGATCATGTAATGCAAGCGAGTATTATGGAAGATGACATTTTGTCAGGTTATTTAAAGTGTAAACACTGTTACAAGCTATGCCTGGTACCACAGAGGATGACAGTCGAAATCACAAGGCACTCCAGAATTCCTCCCCAAAATCTTTCTCATGGAGGCACGGGCTGACAGAAGTTTCAGCTGTGTGGGAGGCCGACCTATTCAGCAGAAATATGGTTTCCTGAACATGCCAGTTTCCAGCCTGTGTCAGCCACTAAGTCAAATTTATCAGGAGCACTGTGGTCAGAACTACAGAGCTGTAGAGCTGACCAGAGGGAAATTTGGCCAGCTATACTTATATAACTATCAAGGTTGATAATAAAAGTATTTTTTAAAAATAAATGTCTATACTGGTGTATAAACACCATCACAGATGAATCACATGCTCAGCTGATACTCAAATCCGTGATTCATGAGCACTTTTGGTTTATTTCAATATGTTTCTAATTTTAAAAAGACTTTTATTTTGCTTCTGCATCTTGGAACACAAAAAGAGTCAGTTAAAATCACTTTTTAATTCAAAATAACAGAAATATTTAAGTCATCATTTCTCAAATAATGGACATAAAATTATGATTCTCAAACCTAAAGAATTTTTATTTGATTAAACATTTTATTAACATACTGGAATTTGAACTGTACAAATGCAAAATGAATTCATAGTTACAATTATCGATCTCTTTCTGCATCGACAGAAATGACAGAAGACTATATATAATTCTAATTATA
The DNA here is from genome assembly GCA_013398995.1 of Alaudala cheleensis. Taxonomy (NCBI): domain Eukaryota; kingdom Metazoa; phylum Chordata; class Aves; order Passeriformes; family Alaudidae; genus Alaudala; species Alaudala cheleensis. The sequence goes on along the minus strand of VWYE01000489.1, from coordinate 148,027 downwards.
GTTTACTTATGTATGTATTTCATTTTTAATATAAATTTACTTTCTGAATGTAATTGTTTTAATAAGAGTTCTTCTGTGATGAGTTATTATTTCATATTGCAAATACTACAGTATCATGGCACACTTCCAGATTTTATAATAAATCTTTAGTCAAAGAGTTGCAATCACTATTGATCCTGCTTTGTGTTTATGTTTTCAAGGAGCTACATAATTTCCCCATGTCTTCTGCTGCTACACCGTAGAGAGGATTTGGAAAAGAAGTACCATTCGCATTTCCTATAAATGGATACTAAAAGAAAAAAGAGAATGAAATTTAAAATCCAAGGGATTCAATTATTTTTTAAAAAATCACATAGAAATGGCTGTAGATTCATTTTAGAAGCAACATATTAAAGAAAACTGTAAAATTTCTAAACATTTTTAGACCAGATTTTCAACTGAATAAAGTTAGCATAGCTCTACCAAAATAATTCCATACCCCATGCATGTGATCAAGTCCTTTAACCTACTTCTGCATCTGTTTCCACCTTTTTTTCCCTTGTCTCCAGAGCCCTTGCTCTAATATACAGTTAGTATTATTTTAGGCAATCAATGTCCAATTGTGTAATTTCTGTGGGTCACTAATTTTGGTACATGGCATTGTAATTTCCTTTTATTAAAAAAAAAATGGTTATAATTCCCTTGAATGAAAAATGTGTGAGAAAATAGGTAATATGAACCCTTCAGGTAAGCATTTCAGTAATTCTAAAGATTTTCTTCAGCATCTTCCCAGACTGAAACTTATTGAATTAGTGTATGGTGTAACAAGTAGCTATGATGAGCAACACTACTAGAATTGTAATGATGTGGTCCTTGCCAACCAAATCAACCTTGGTCATCTTTCTCAGATTTCCAGAGGTGTTAGCAGTATAAGTAGCAATACACCATTGACTTTAAGTGACATTTTTCCTCCTCCTCTACAAATGAATTTCCTTTACTAGTCCAACACACATCCTAGAAATGTATTATTACATACCTCATGCCATGGAGAAACACTGATTTGAACAGCAGATGAGATGGCATTACCAGGAGACTATAAAAAGAAGAAAACTGCTTCAGAATATTTTTAGTGAGCTGACAATAATATATTCTGCCATGTGGCACCTGGGTAACACACTAAATAGATCCAAAATTACGAGCAGGAGTGTAGCTATGCTAAACCCACATGGTTTTGGTGTTCAGAAAGGTTCAGAAGAGCTGTTCTTTATGAAGCTCAGAGACTCCCACGAGGGCATAACTTGTGAGTATTCAGCTGGAGACAAGAGCTTCTGCTCACATTTTGTCATCTCCTTTGATTGATGATACACCATTCACATGTAAGTCTCATCAGATTTGGAGAAAACTCATGATGCCTGTTTTCTTTTAAAAAGAAGAATTAGTGTAAACATGTATTCTCCTAGTCTTAGAGAAAATAGAGGAAATTCTGGTACATGGCTGGACTTCAATCACAATGCCTGGGGCTGTCTCCATGAAAATGTCTCTCCTGACTGTGCTTCTGTTTTTCAACTTGCTATTAAATGAAGCCTGTCAGGAATCTATTTTAACTAAAATAAAAATGTCCTGATGAATTGGACATGATTTTATTAGGAATGTTTCCAACTTGGAGCTCTCGTAAACTCCAAGCTATAAGTGAATTCATTTGATCTAATGTCTCTAAAATCAGGTGTAAGGACCTTTTTACAGAAAGTAAATGGCATGTCATAGTTAATTCTATTCACAGCTGCAATGGAATCTTATATTATTGACTGTGGAAAGGACAAGGAAGTTTTATTTTCTATTTCAAACCAAACCTAGCTCTTTCAATGCTAATAAGGGTTTTATCAAAATGAGGGCAAGGAAGGATATTTAAAATGTTTTTTTTAATTCAAGGTTCTTTGCCTATATTACTTTTAATTATAAAGAAAATATCAGAGATACCTTCATTTTAATTTTGTAATTTATTTCTTGTTAGGTGTAAGATATTAATTTTATTTATCATTGTAATTTCATAATTAAATCTTGCCTTTAATTCTTTTGCTGCAATATGTTCACTTTTATATATATATTCTATTAAAAAAATTCTTTGTTACTCTATCATTCTCTTAATTCTGATCAGCAAATGGTACTAGGGAAATGTGTGGCCAATTGCTTGTTTAATGTCAAGGTGAACTTTACAGTGATGGGAATTGTGATGTATATTTAAGTTACTGGGAAGGATTATGATCTGTTTTCTTAAAGTTAAGTGAGTGTGCAAAGGCAACTTGGTTTCCAAATGATGCCTTTTGTGTTCTTATTGTTATTGATGTGTTTCTGTTTTTGTGTGTTTGCTTTGCTGGATGGTTTTTCTTGGTTTTTTGTTTGTTTATTTTCCAGGAGACAAGTCCCAGTGAGCTTATTCTTACCTATATGTGGGTAAATATTTAATCCAAAACACCTTTTTTCCTGCAAACCATCAGCCCATATTCATAATAATTTTAAACACTGAGATATTGTCAAAACTGAGCTGATTTCAAATAGTATATTTTTTAAATGCACTGGAACTGATCTGAATACTGAGTTAATTTTTAATTCTCACTTCTTTTATTAAATAGCATTCACTGAGGGATTACATTCTTTTAATGGAAAACTATTTGAGGACTACAACCTCACATTTTTCTGAACATATAGAGGCATTTACTTACCTTTACTTTCCCAGATGAACTAAGGTCTTTGTACAATGGATTGGCAAATGAAGAAATAGTAGTTTCCTGCACCTTCCTTGAGAAATCAAACAAAAAAAAAATTTTTTTCATCTGTTTCTTCTAAAAACATTTATGCTTCTGGATGTGCATGGAACTACTTAGTATTTATAGAATGCAGGTATAGTGCTATAAATTAAATAAAACATGAGATTACCTTAGAAGTTGCATTCCAGTAATTTCTTTCCATGGGATGAGATCATGTTTTTCCTGTGTTTTGCTATCACACTGATAATTCAGGGATTAACATGAAGGCTTATGCTCCAAGATCAAGAGCACCTTAGTTATTTAATTGTTATAAGTACTCCACTTTTCCAATTAATTGGGAAAGAACTTGCATTTTGGGTCAAAATCATCCGCATCAGTTTTAAAGCTGTACAAGCTACCCATACCTTTTGCTACACAGCCAGGAATAAATAATCACTTGAGGTATTGAAATGCAAACATTTCTTTAATTAACACAATGCCTTAAACAATTTATAATAGATTAATAGGACAAATGTTGCTATTTATGGATTTCATGTCCATTGCCTCATCTGGAGGTTTAAAGATATGCTTTCTTGATAGAGGTCTTCACATATCCCATTTCTTTTTGGAAGCACTTATGACCTGTTCAGTTAATCACATTTATTCTGCAAAAGCAGAATGGGCAGGGAACATGCTGCCTATATCTGATTTTTTTTTCCCATATATATGACTAGTTTTTAATATTCCTCATTGCATGAAATCACAAAATCATGGAATAATTTATGTTGGAGGAGAACTCTAAGGTCACTGAGTCTAACATTTGACTGATCACCACCTTGCCAGCTGGACTAAGTGCCTTGTTCAGTCCCTTCCACTGCAAGGTTTGATGACTCCACCTCCACTGGCAGTCTGTTCCAATGCTTTACAACCCTTTCAGGGAAGAAATTCTTCCTGATGTCCAGCCTGAAGTCCCCTGGCACAGCTTGAGGCCATGTCCTCTTGTCCTGTCGCTTGTTGCTGGCAGAAGGGACTGATCCCCACATGGCCACAACCTCCTACCTCAGGTAGTTGTAGAGAGCAGTAAGGTCTCCCCTGAGCCCCCTTTTCTACAGGTAAAACATTTCCTGCTCCCTCAGTTGATCCTCATAGGACTAAACCTCTAGACCCTTCACCAACTTTGTTGCTCTGGACTCCCTCCAACACCTCAATGTCTTTGTTGTAGTGAGAGGCCCAGAATCATCAAAGCTGCTCCAATACTGTATAAAAAGCAACAGATGCATTATTTAAAATTACTGAAGAATGAAGCAGAAGCTAATATTTGCTTTTGAAGAGATGCATTTAGTACTTTTGGGGTTTATCCACAGGGTTCTTTTTAATAAGAGCATATGCCTTGTGTACATAGAAATCTGCATGTACAGTATTCTAAGACAAAAATTTTCCCTAAAGCTTCCCATCAGTCTTGATGATGGAGAAATAAATTTTGTTGTGGTAAAAGTGTTTCTTTTCCAAAGCTGCTTCTACAGCTGGTTGAAGCTGTGTCTCCCTGGAATCTGTGTTACTGTGGTAGGCAGGACTGAGGGGACATGAGCAGTCACAGTAGCACAGCCCATAGAAATTTTGGGAAGGGGAGCTGTTCTTCAGTGGGAACCACAGAGGAGACACATTGAATGGTTTCTGTTGCAAATTGCTAAAACCAGAATGGCTGCTTGGGAGGAAGACACAAGTAAGGCACAGAAATATTCTCCCTTATTAATTAAATCAGTGCAAGAAACTAAATTTGGGTTTTAGACTAAACCAGACGTCTCCCTAAATTTTTTTACAAGACAAGAAATTGTTTCTAATGCCAGTCTCATCATTTATTTTGATTACCTGACACAACAATGGGGAGAGCTGAATATTTGAACCTGTTAATTTTTTTCATTTGATCTAATCTTAACTGTAATAAATCATGTTATTTTGATTAATTTAGTTTGCTTAGTGAAGCAATGACAGATTATTTATATGCCGACTAAGTGTATATTTGCATCCCAGTCCTCCTGAGTGAAGTCCGGAAAATGTGTACAAAATTTATTTTTACTCTAAAATAAAAGCTCACAAAATCTGAGGCCAGAAGCAAACTTAGATGAGAAGTTTTTAAGGAGTTTGGGTCTGCTTCTAAACTAGTGTGCAAAGAGCCAGACTTGCATGCATTAATTTTGGTGCCTCATTTTGACATCACAAACCAACTGTGTGGCCCAAAAGTATAATATGGAGTTGAGCAAATCAGTTCTGCTCAGAGTCAGTCAAGACACTTCCAAAGGGCAACCCAAGTCCCACAATCCTCAGTGTGAACCATCCTTACTGTGCCAATAGCAACTGGTAAGGATAGGGATAGGCCTGATTCTCTTTCATCACTCCACTGAACTTGAGCAGTTTGTTCAAGATACATGCACAGCTTATTTGGCCAGGAACATGTTGAGTACTTGGGTCTGTCCTGAGGGCAGGAGAGTGCTGAACACAAATCTCCAGCTTCCTCTGAGAGGAGGAGAACTAACCAGAAGGATACTGTGCCAAACTGTGGGCACCAACCAGGGTGCTGGCCAAGTTCTTCAGCAACAGGTTTGTGATTGCAGTGCTTAGTGCTGAACTTGGTCCTGTCTGTGTCTCAAGCAATAAAATGGAGTCCATCAGATTTCAGGTGTCCTCCCACTTTAGACATGAACCATAAAAAGCATATGTATTGCTCACCGAATCTCAGGGATAATGGGAATTTTATAGCCCCAAAATATGGGCGCTTGAATTATTATGCTTGAATTTATGCACCAGAAACTTAAGTGGAAAATGAACTTTCTTAAGTTCTCTCCTTGGTTCTCAGGAACATTTTTGCCAAAACAGAGTTTTGAAAGTCACCTTGAATATACTACCTTATGTAACTTATATTACACACACATACAACATATGTAAATACATAGATGTAAACAAATGAATGTTTATACAAACATATATATATGATTACCCCCTGTTTGTGAATGCAGCAAGCAATTCTTTCTAAGTGATATCAGTAGATAGCCTTGAAATTTATGAAATATTTTCAAATTACTTAAAAGACCCTAAAGAAAATGCAAGTGAAAATTTAACTAAAATTACATTTACATAAGTGCCATTATCTATCAATTGGATGAGGTGGTAACTGCAGTAAAAAAAGCAAAAAAAATAAAATAAAAAAAAAAGTAGCAAATGCTCAAATATGTATGTAAGGTAGTTTAGAGATAACTGGGTTTTCTTACATAACCACATATACCACAATAGAAAAGGAGAGAATTAATCATCCTAGGTTGAGGTAACATGGAGCACAACTTTGCTAAGCTCATCTGCATTCTTTAGTAGTGAAAACTACTGCCTTGTCAGAGGTTTCTCCACTGCAATTTCACAAAGACAGGAAGAAGTTGTATACTCCACAAAATACCCACCAGTGTATAAACAGACTGCTGAGTAAAATCATTCTTGTTAATGGAAAATGAATGTATTTAGATTTCATTTTTTTGGATGCAAGAGTACAAAAATTTTGTACTTTTTAATATACCTTTTGAAGAAAAAACAAATCTTTCATACAGAACCCAGATTTTTAGGAAATATAGTACTGGAAGGATGCTTAGCATCTGATCCATAACAACAATGACAAAGTCCTTGTGGACCAAAGATTTAATTACAATTAAGCTACTAATTAAAATAATCCCTTAAAAGAATTTTTATAGATGTGCTAAAGCTTCAGTTCTTAACAGAAACTAAAACTCAAAATCTTAATTTCAAAACCATATTTAAAATCTTTTCAAATAAATTTATGTTTGAAGTAGGCTATATTTTGCACATCCCATGAAAGAAATAGGAGGCATGATACAAGGGGAGAAGACCTTCCAAAAGCTGCATCTAAAATACTGTACAAGTCACTTGGATGTTTGATTTGACTGGTAATATGCTGTATGGGTTTCCTAAGTCTGTACTTTGTACCTTTTGAGTCACTTTATGGAATTTAAATTTTTTATATCAATCCTTTGCAATTTTCATCTTCATGGTCTTGAAGGCTACAGACTACAGAGATTGTTTCAGCATGTTTCCTCTTGTTTCTATGCAATCATTCCTATGTGTGGTGATCATCAGCTGTACATTTCAGAAAAACTGAAAACTCCTGACTATAGTACTCATCCTTCAGAATAGAAATATTCTAAAGAAGAATGAATGGATTTGGATAGCAGCATTAAACTAGCTCAACAATTCCCAAACAACAGTTATGGCTGATGCTTCCAAATTTTGGTTTACTTTTTCCCATAAAACTGCGTATTTTTCTCCCATTATCCATGAACTCTGTCTGTCTCTGTTCCAGTTCACAAGCTGAAAACGATTCAATAAATGTCATTATACTGTCATTCTGTTTATCTCTTTGGGATATAGGAACAGAGACACAGCCAGCAGTGACCTCTGGCAGCCCTTCAGATCTCTTTGGAGAGCTTCCCTTGGAATACACCACCCGTTCCTCCACTCCAGACCTCCAGAAGGGTATGGCCTCATTGCTGAAGGTCTGGCAACAGAAACTGGGAATCATCATAATTATAAGTAAACCTTAACTATGGAGAAAAGCAAAAGCAGTGAGCTTGTTTAGCTTGAAGAAAGCAGCCTGTAAGGAGACATGACAACTGCTTTCAAGAACAGAAAAAGCTTTCTGCAAGGAGGAAGGGAATGATCTGTGATTGTCCATGGTCAATAGGCACGAACTTAAATGATAATCAGACATCAGCAGCTGAAAAATAACTTTCTAACAGCAAACTTCTTTCTACCCTAGGTACCAATATAGCCTGAGAATGCCATGAAATTCATGTTGCTAGAGGTTTTTGAATGCAAACTCAGGAGTGATACAATTGATTCTGTGATGTGGCAGGATGAAAAATGGCCTCTGTCGGCTCTTTCTTCCCATGATTTTCCATAATTTTAAAATGCTTTCTCAAAACACCTCAGTTTTTCACTTTTACTTGTGTGGCAAGATACATTATTATATGCTTTCGAAAATGTGGTGTTGTGTGTTCAAGATTGACAGGACTGATAACAGCTGTGGTACATGGGCCTTGCAGTGGATGGCACAGTTCAAGAACAGGAAAGAAACAAACTGATCCAGGGGAGCTGACTGCTTTGGAGGCAATAGCAAAATATCATAGCTTGGCTGGACAGAAAGTCACTTACTTTTCATACTCTCACATTTCAAATTACAATGAAGCATTAGAAGGCAGCTGCAACAAAATGGAAGCTAAAATGAAGCTTAGCTTCTTTTTGGTCAACAAGGACAGATGTCACTGATGGAGAGGAGTAACTGGCAGCCTTCCCTTCTGGATTAGGGAACATCATCTCTATAGTGCAAACAGGAATGAGAGAAACTCACAAGCTTCCCTGATTTGGGGTTTCTGTACAAAAGGTTCACATATCCCCAGCTGGGGCTGAGAAGTGTCTGGAATATCTGAATGCTGTCATGGTAATGAAGTACACTGCTGCCAGGCCAAGTAAAGCTGCTTTTGTCCATTAGGAAGTAAACTTACATGATGACTTCCAGTAACTCCCACTCAGTAACCAGAGCATTTAAAGCCTGCAGAGCAGAAATTAAATTCTGCAAAGGAGAAGGAAATAGCAAAGGAGAGGTGGGAGATTCGTTCTGGGCTGAAAAGAAGGGTTAAGGCACCATTAATGTTTCCAGAGAAGAAGGGAGACAAATGTGACTTAGGTTCTCACTGCTGTTAGTGACAAATTTCTAGCTGGCAATTGCCTGAGGGGTCCCCAGCCTACCCCTCCTGACTCTCACCTGGTTTTCTGATGAAAAAAAATTAATTCTATTGCACTTTTAAGCTTCTCCCGGTCCTGTACTATTTCCACTGAGACTTAAATGGACCTGCACACCATTTTAAGGTGTCATGGGAACTAAGACCTACAACTCCTCCTGTGCCTCTAGAGAACCATCTGCCAGTGCCTGCAAGGGTGGGTCTACACAGTAAAGCAAGGGGACTCTAACAGAAATCACACAAAAATAGCTAGCAAAAGAATTTATCAAAAGGTAGAAAATACACCACAGGTGTGTGAAAGCTTCCCTGGAATGATTCTGATGCTTAAGGACTCAGAAAACAACATGGCTCAGGAGGCCTAAAGGCAGACACAATTGAAAATTAACTATAGGAAAGTATCAGTAAAATCCTCTCATTCATCAAATCCCTTAAAAGAAGTCAGGAGTAAAATCTCACGCCTCTGTGTGGTGCTGTCACATTGAACATTTTACAGACTTATGCAAAGGCAAGTCACTTCTTATTATAAAGCCTTGTCCTAAAGATCCAAACTTCATTACTTTAACATTGGCTGCATTTTGACTAGTCACTTCTGATTACTGATTAAGCAGTTGAGGAATAACTTGCCTTAATTTACTGCTATGTTTCCAGCTGTGATTTTTGTATACTAAATCATGGTAGGCACTAGGTAGCTGAAGAGGAAGAGCCTGGATGAACTTATCTTCCCAAATTCAAAGTTTCAGGTTTTATTGTTTTCACAATTTCAAACAAATTGACATTTACTAGCTAGGTTATTTCTTAGAAAGATGCCTACAAAAGCATTTTAACTTATAAGTTAAGTCGACTGTGATTAAAAACAAGGAAAAAAAAATATTTGTAGTGTTGGCAAAATAATTTGTCAATCTCAGTTTCCAATAGACAAAATTTTTAGTTACAAAAATTTCCATCATCATAACTTACCTTTCTGGAAGCTTTAATGAAAACAATCAAGAGCAGAATAGGCTTTGTTTTGTAATCTTATCTAATCCTCTCTTTCACAGCTCTGATTCTCTGCATATATGGGCTGTAGTACATTCTTAGAGCCATACTAAGAAGATCCTCATTCACCTCTGTCTTTTACCTAATAGGACCATATTGTTTAGCATCATATTGCAACAGGGTACAAAAAAACCTACGTTTTTTGAGCATATATAATTACAGGAAAAGAAAAAGTATTCTTTAAATATATATATGTTTTTAAAAGAGATGTAAATGGCAGTGCAATAACCTTTAAGTAGACATTTATGAAAGAAAAAGGTAGGAGGGAGTGCTGGGTGAGAGCACAGAAATAGTGTAAGAAATAGCAATATGTTTTAAATTAAATCACATCAAACATGTTTTGAGAAATTAAACTCTTTTTCAAGGATAACTATTGAAATCACAAAAAAGAAAAATCCAGCAGCTCTTACAATACAAGTAATCTTGCACAGCTGAAGTGCTTTTCCATATGTGTGCCTTAGCAGGTTGCATTAATGTGAATGAATTAAGTCTTAAAGCCCCATGAAATCAGATAAGGAAATGTTATTCCTTCTTTAAAGAAGAGGGAGGAGATGTAAGGAAAGTGGATGAAGCTGTGCACTCGATTAACAGAAACACAACCAATAAAGGTTTCTGCTTCAACATTTTGCTTCTGTGTCCACAGACAGCTCTACCTGTCAGGGGAGCATGCAGAGACAGGAGACATGTCAGCAGCAATAATGTCAGCACAGGAGTCTGCACAGTTTAGTAGCTACTTTGGGAGATAACAACATCCCCAAAGAGAGGGAAGTCTATAGCAGAGAACGAGTTTAAAGGAAAAGAGACAGCTTTGAAGATGAATTCTGGAGAAGAAAATGAAGGGTGAGGAAAATCTAACAACACAAAAATGGACAAGGAAATGTGCAACAGGGATTGCTGAAAGGGAGGGACAGTCCCAGGTACTTGCTGACAGAGAAGGATCTGTCAGAATAAGTTGAGAGACAGGCAGACAAGCAATACAGAATTTAGAATAAAATAGACTGAAAAAAAAATCTTAAATTAGGGAGGAGAGAAAAAGCAGAGATTATTGGAGGGATGACAGGAAGGGCTTGTAAATATGTCTGTGAAATAGTGAATTGTCAGTTGAAGGCATATCCTAATAAACTCTGAATTTTATGGTTTAGGAATACTCTTACAATGCCACAATCAAAACATTCTAGGCAATCAAGCCATTGCTCATTGTTTCCAGACTGAGGTCCAAGAAGGTCAGTTTTTGTTGCAAAGTTACGTTTTCTGCTTAGTGTTGCATATGAAGACAGACTGTGGGGAGATTTCAAAGTTGGAACCAATGTGCCTGGGCAGTTGGCCACTGCTCTGTGCCACATTTGTGTCTGCTACATGCAAAATAAAAGTTTCACTTACGTTTCTGGCACTTTTTTCTTCAAAAGAAAATACCAGGCAGCAGCTGTAATTTTAATCAGTAAGAAACCGATACCAAATCCAATCCAAATATCTGCAAAATCAGAGCAATCAAAGACAGAAATAAGTAAAATGAAAGACTCAAAGAATGAATTGAAAGATATTACTTTCTTTTTACAGACCTACCATTTTTTAGGAGACTTGAAGTTGGAGGCTGAAGAGGCTTAGCACTTATGTGGCAACGGTTTCCTTTCCATCCTTTTCCACATCTGTGAATAAAACAAGAACTTTTGAAGAAAGGAGAAGAAAGGATCATAAACAGTGATGAGCACAAAGGAAATGCCAAAGTTTTGAGCATTTTTGCCAGTGACTAAATCTTATCCAGGAATCACAAAGAGCAGCATCAAAGTTAATATAATGGAATCTAAGTGAGAAATACACAAAGCAAACTAAGAAGAGAGGGAAAAAAAAAAAAACTAAGTTCAAAGATTAAATTTGGCTTCCCTGTCCACAATGCCATCATATTAGTCTCTCACAGCAAAACAGATTTGACTAATTTCTGTGTATCCTCAATGTGAGGGTTAAATACATGTCTGAGTTGAGGAACTAATATAGTTGCTTCCTAATATAAAACTAATATACAAGAAATACACACAATATACAAAGAAATACACACAATTAAAATATGAGAAAGATGTTTTTCTCTTGTCACCTAATTTATCTCTCTGGTTTTTTTTTTTTTTTTTTNTTTTTTTTTTTTTTTGTAAAAACGATACCTCTCCAACAAATATCTTGTCAAAACCAAAGCTGCACTTGACTGCAGACATGTAAAATCATTCCAAAGTTTCTGTTTGGTAAAATCTAGTCTTGATTTGATGTGACCAAAATATAAGATATCTGACACAAGCTTTGCTGTTTTGATTTACACTTGTTGCTTAATGGTTAATCACATTCACCACATAAGGTCTATATTATTTTCCACTTCAATTTGCCTTAATTAAGCTTTTTGCTACTTGCTTTTATTGTGACCTTCTCTCTCCACCAGGATGAAGGGACCCTGGACACGCAGGTGAGGGTCAGGTGCCTTTGCTGAGACACATGCAGTTTGGGGAATCCCAAAGTAGCTGCAGCATAAAGGGTTGTTAGGGAGACAGCCATATATGGACAGCTTTATTTCAAGCACCCCACACAGTGGTTGAACCCCATCCTGAGTGTGTTGATAGAATGACTTCTGTCAGGTTCCCAATTATATGCATGGCTGGTGGCTTATGAGCTTCATACATTTTAAACTTTTTTTGGAAGAGAGTATCAAAAAAGAAGTGATGGTAGTAGCCCAGTTTGAGTCCTACTAATGTCAAATGCATGGCAAATTCGTTTCACTTATGATTTCTTTCTTTACAGTTTCACAAACTATTAATATGGGCTGAAATGCATATTGAGATGCTTTCTAACTCCAACACCATGATTTTTTTACATAGTCACCATTTTTTAAGATGTAATTTTGAAATTTTAGTTTCCTCTCCTTAAATATATGGTATGAAACCTCAAATATACACAATTAAATCTTTATACTGAGGTTCTTTAATTTGAACATGTGAGAGGGGACTTCATGCTATTTGCCATAGATTAGCACAGGTATTGCCCACATGCCTTACCCTAGCAGCTGCACACTGAGTTAACTAGGCATTTCAGAGGGACAGGAGTACTTCATTTTCCCAGAAATGACTTCAGAGTGATGGATGAAGAGAGAGGAAGGATGGGATGATAGGAGCAAGAATCTGTAGCTGCAACGATAATTAGAATCAGTGAAGGGTCAGGGCATGTCAGAAACCAGATCAATATCCCAGTTTCAGACATCACAGGAAGGTGACTTCACTAAAGACCAAAAGAGACTGATGCAAGATTTGTTGCAATTCAGTGACTGAAAAATTCTGGGCAGAGACTGCCAGAAGGGAAATACCAGCCTGACTCAAACACAGTCGAGAAAGATTTTATTTAACCCATTTACACCATAGATGGGTTTTCTGTGGTTAAAGGGTTACCTTCTTCAAGGTTAGAAATTGATATACTAATGAATCTTAGCTTTAGAAACTGGAGTCAGTAGCATATTCTGGCACACTAAATTTAAAGAAAAAATGGTATCATTTCAGTTGACAGCTCTGGCTGAGCTGGCAACCCATTGTATTCAGTGACTGAAAGTACCATGGTCTCTTCAATCCTCCTTCTTCTTCAGCATACTACAAAAGATCATGTTATTCATAAGCTGCTCTTTTATGCAGACTGACGATCTAATAAAAATGTCAAATTGCAGCTAGGCTTATACCAAGGTCTGTGGATCCATGTAGAAACATTGCAATCTGATGGTAATCACCCATCAAAAGCATTTTCTGATTGCCCTCAATTGTATAATTTCCTTTCTCCCTGTTTGCCAGATATTCTGTTGAACTAGATATGCTTTTAACCAAAATTGGTCTCTTTCTTGTCACTGCAGAACTTACTTGACTGTAAAAGAAAGAATAAAAAAACAGATTTGCAGCTGTGCACAAGCACTAATCAGAGTGGCAATGAGAGGTGCCTTTTGCTGGTTTGGAGGCACCAGGACATATCTCAGAGCTGCAAAGAGGTAGTTCTCATAAAGCAGTGTACTGGTAGAACTGTAGGAAAGTTCTACTACACAGAAATATCTAAATATATCTTTATATGCTGTGTTTCCATTTATTGAGGGAGTATTTCCACATACTTGTGCTATGTCTGAATTGTGGGTAAAAAATTTAAGCATCTTTTAGGTTATATTCCTCTACACACAGGTTTTATGATCAACTACTAACTCCCTTGGCTTTGCCATTCATACCTCTTCAAATCTCTGAATGCTACACGACACATACCACTTAGGAATCTGATGTCAGACTATCAAGGTGTAACACTGGCCAGTGAAATGATTTTCCACTGTGTCCATCTAGTTTGTTACCATAAGTGTCACTGACATTGGCTGGGAAAAATAAAAGGGTAAAAATCAGTTAAAGTCAAGAAAAGATAATATCTCTGGAGCTTGGTAATTTATAAGGACAAATTAAAAAACATATAGATGGTAAAAAATGTTGTTAAAAGTGAAGCATTGGGACTGTTTTATTGGGAGAGGGAGGAGTCAAGGCAAAAAAGATGAAGATAGTAAAGACACCATAGCTAATCCTTAAAGATCAGGATGGAAAAGGAATGCTAAACAAGAAAAAACATTTAAGAGTGAGTGTATATGTTGGTTAAGTTCTCCCACATGTATCTTCTCAAATTAATTTATTTGTTAATTTTTAACTATGACAGGAGATCTTAGCCATTGTCTCTGCCACTGCAGTAAAATATAAGACTGTCAGAAAAAATCTGGGTTATAAATTGCAGACTCATTCAACCCTTCATAACATTTGTTTTTTCATCACTAACAAAATTCCATCTTTGCAAGTTAAAAAAAAAAAAAGGCAAGAGAAAGTAAGAGTTACAGCTACTTTAAAAGCTTGCAACTTTCAGTGAGGCTCCAAGAAAAACATGGGAAAATTGCTCATTAATATCCTTGGCTCTCAGCTGATATAAACATTGCCTCTGGCTTTTAATGGAGCCAAGCATTTCTGTTACCAGAATAGAAGGAAACTTGTCTTAAATATTCAAAACAATCTTGTTTCAGAGATGTCTTGCAATATTTTGTTCCTTTTATATGTATCATCTCTAGAAATTCTAGCTGACTACAGTGATAGCTGTGGTGGAGAAATCACTCTGTAACTTGAGAGGATAGGATAGAATGAGATTTCTGGGACCAGTATCTGCCATTAACTTAGATTAGAGAAGAAGAGAAAAGTTCTAGATCATGAAGGTAAATAAAATATAAATAACTTTTATCAAACTGCTACAGTTATTTCACTCTATTAGAAAGAAATATTTTAGGCATGGTCTTCTATAGGACAGTTGGAGGTTTTGGTAAGAAATGCAGAATAACAATCTTTCAAACAGGTTTGAAAATGCTATCCCACTATCTATTATTTTATATTTAACACAATCCAGAAACGATTGCAGGCAATAACCAGCCAATTAAACTAGTAGGTTAGAAGCTATGCAAAACTTATATGACAAAACACAGAACCTATCAGAAATGAGATACATGTACCCCCTTCTCTGAGTCTGACTCTCCATGGCCTTCTGCCTGTGCAGTCCTTTGCAGCTGTGCAAGCTGGGTGTTGAAATCATGTTCTTCACATCTAGTGACATTTTCTCTAGACTTCACACTCTGTCCAATGCATGAAGTACTAGGCAGCTGATCAAAACTGGAAGAGTCTATGTCTTCTTTGAGGAATAAGATAAAAATTTAGGGGGGCAAAAAGGTGGCAAGGACTAATGGTATTAGTTTACCACGATTTTGAGGAGATGGATGAGGTTTCCTTAGGTGTTTGTACTGAGGGCACAGAATACACAATCCTATGCTTTTGCAATCACAAAAAAATAGTCTCAACCCTCAGACTTGGTCCTTTGACTGTTAATGCAAAATTGTATCAGTGAATAACAGTAATAATACCAGGCATCTTTATAGGAAATCATGCCAAATTTCCCCTTTGTATTGTGCAATCCTTGAGACAATCAATCGTGAAGGGAACTTCAATCACTCTAACATCACCAGGTCAGAGCAGCCTTTGCATGCACCCAAGAGATATTCATCCAGTGCTGAGCATGGACTGCACTTCTGGGAGGCTGATAAGTTGCTTCTTCAAAATCACAATTACTTTTCTCTCTGATGAGAGCAGCCAAGGATAGGCCAATGCTGTTGTGGTGTGAGGACCTCAAGGAGTACAGGTCAACCACGTCTTGTGGACTATGTCTTAAATCTTCACTGGCAGGATAACGGGAATTTTCAAGAGCTTCCTTAATAATCCTCTTCTGCTATTTTAGTTTTAAGACAGACAATTCTGAAAAGACTCTGTATTTATCTCTTGAGCCATGAAGCTGAAATTCCACATTATTTATGTACAATTAATTTCCATGGATTAAGGTCATTTTGACTAATTAGCAGCACCACATTTTACACAAGTCTTAAGCTTATCTGAAATACAGATATAGCCATTGCAATCCCTTTAGACAGGAAACTCCTCCTAGTTGAAACAGGAGGAGCAACAGAGAAAGACAGATGAATAGCACTTGAATACTTCCATCTCAGTGCACATCCTAATCTATCCTGCCTGACAAAATGTCTTCTGCTATTAGCAAGTTCTTATAGAAAAATCACCCTGGAAGGGAGAATGTTAACCCTTCAGATTTGCTTCCAGGATTTCCAACTCATTATTCCCCATATATTTATTGGTAATCCACAAGAAAGAACTTGGCATTTCCTATGTTGCTGCATCCTGTGCCTGCAGTTGTGGCTTATCTCACTTGGAAGGAAAAAAAAACAAAAACCAGACAAGGTGTCCATTGTTTTCAATGTTCAGTCAGTGCAGGCTTAATTTACAAGAGCATATCCAGCTAATACACTTCTTCATTTCAGAATATCAAAGCACACCTCCTTTTCCTATTTTTATCTGAAAAGTTTGTTATACAGAAAATCTAATCTGTTATGCTTTGTGCATGTTCAGAATGACCAAAAGTTATTCAGCCAACTATTTAGTGTACATGGTATTGATAGTATGTAGGTTAAGGCAATATTATGTGGATGACTGTAGCTACATATTCCTCTGAACATGGCTGTGCACTTTGCAATATCCTTCAGACAGTGTTTTCACTAATCTGCTACAATGGAGGGAGCCAGTACCTGTGTGTGAGCTCAGATTTGCCATTGCCATGTTTCTGATGCATTTTCTGTTTATAATATGTTACATGGGGAACATTACACATGAGTGCTGACATTGTCCTGGAGCTGTGCCACGTGTGCCTATGTGCTGGACAGCTGCTGTATTGCAGTGCAGGCTGCTCCAGGAGCGGTGTTGGGTGATACAGGAGAAAAAGCCCACTGAAACCTCAACTCTAGTTCCTTGCAGAAAACAGAATTTACATGTTTTTGCTGTATCAGTGTAGAAGTTTCTCTGCTCACTAGTCTTTGTAACCAATATTACACAAATGAAGCTTCACCAGACTCTCGATAAGAACAGCAACTCTTCATTCCACTATGAAGGAAGAAGCAAACTCTACTTCAGCAAAATAGTTATCCTTTTGCACACATACTCCAAAGATCCTCAGATGCTGTAAACTCCCAGGAGCACAGCAAGGAACAAGAGAGGAGCAAGAACTCCCCATAAAGGGTCGTAAAAGAAAGCATACTGAACTTCTGAATAGAATTATATGACGTGACCATGTATGGTAACAAAGGCCTGGAATAAGGACCTAGATATGGGATATGGCTTCTATTCTGAAAACTGGTAACATTCATAAGTGGCAAATACAAATGAATCAACATTAAGGAGAGCAATATGAGGAATGAACAGATTCTGAAAGAACTTTAAGTACTCTGAGAAAAGATCTATGTATCCTCGTAGGTTATTCAAGGAAAGAAATGGCTCACTTTGTATCATAAGAGCATGCAGTATGCATAATGAGTAAGATGGAAGACTTTAGAGATTACAGTGATTAAAGTCATATGGCAGAGACTGAAAAGATCAGATTTAATTTACACAGAAGATGAGTGGGAGCAGATATGCTGAAGGTAAACAAAATGATATATGGTAAATGGAAGAAAAATCATGAGTTGTTGTCTATCTTCTAGAACATTCCATCAAATGAAAGGAAATACATCTTCAACTAATAATAAGGGACCTATTTGTCACACAGTTTTTAACTGACCTGAGGGAGTCCTTGCTCCACAGCAAGTCTTAAAAGCCAAGAACTTAATGATATGTGGTAGAGAGAGCTACTTAAATCAGAGAATGAAACTCTTTTGAGATTGCAGAGCTCATGTGATAACTGATGGCAATTTGGAAAAAATTCATATATTGGCATCATTATCTTTTACATGTATCTTTTCTCCAGTGTGTGCTGGGAGCTACTCCCAAGTCCCTACCATGACACACTGATTATTCATTGCTCTTATGCCCACAATGACAGGTTCTAATTACAGCCTGAGTTGAATAGAACTGTTATAAGGAAGGACGAGGTCAGTGTATCTAATTGCTTTTTATAGAGAAACACAATGAAACTATGCTAACTAGTTTAAAGGTTTAGAGGGGGACTTAATTCTTGTAACATTAAGTACCTGAAAAGGGAGGTACCTAGGGACAGTTTGGACAAACTCTGCGTGAAATAAAGAGACCAGTCCTCAAGGGGTTCTTTACCATTTTCTGTAACAGTGTCACAATGAATAATTCTGACTAAATGGGCACGATTAGCTTTTTCACAGCCAGGCAAGAGGAAAAGCACCTTAATGTTTGCTGTGAAATGTTGAAACAGAAAAAAATAGCAACTTCTGGTTTTAGAATAAAAACATGAAGGTGAGATTTGTATCATGGACAGCTTGTGGATGAATTCCTGTTAGGTGCAGGCAAACCCTTTGTTATGGGGAAGGGTAAATTGTTTCTCTAATGCCTGTCATTTTGAAAAGAGAGGCTGGAAAATTTCAGAGCAAATATTTTTTCACAGAAATTAGTTGATACATGAAAAAGCTTATATTTCATGAAGCATTTGAATTTAAATTTTTAAGAAATTCTGCCAGTACCTTAAACTTGCCTGATTTCTTTCTGGCCCCTAACCATAACATGTCACAACAAAATAAAATTTTGAAGTTATTCTGATGAGAATTACACTGATCTAAAAAACAAATTACTGTATTGTTTCCATAAATTTCTTCTGTTTCAGACCAGTGTCTGATAATCTTGCACATGACAGAATTTTTTCAGGGTGTTTAAGCCTATCATAAGGAAATGCAGAGTTGTTTGGAGATTATTTGCTGTGTCATTTCTTTTGTGCCTTTAGTGTTTGATGAAATAGGTCCCAGCAGAATTCATTGAAGGTTGGTATGTGGCATGCAGTGTTTTATGGCACAGATTTCTTCAGCTACAGCAATAAAACAGAAGTTGGTGTTCACAGCAGATGGTCAAACCTGAAATCCACCATTCAAACAATTACACTCTTTTTTATGCTACCTTTTCCCACCTTCTTAAATAATAGTTTAGTGATAACAGATTTTTCACTATTATATCACTGAGTTAAAAGCTCCAGTGGGACAAATTGTGAAGCTACTCCTGGCACTGAAGAAAGAGTATGGTGCTAAATTCAGCAGGCAAATGACTATTCACCTAGCTAGGTAATAAACAAATTAAAAATATTAAGATTTCTTAAGGAAGAAAAAAAAGTGCCTTTTAAAATGAAATTTTGTCTGGGATAAAACAACTTTACTTAAAGGTCAAACCACCAGCAAGCATGCTGTTGAATTCTAACTGATGCTGACGTGAGACATCCACTCAACAGAGAAAGAAACAACCTGAAACAATGTAGTAGGTACACTGATCACTGATGACTGTGGAGGCAAGAGTCCAAATGACAGCTGAGTCCTGAGTTTCAGCCCACTGCTGCTGAAACTGTGCTTTGCAAAAAGTGACCCTCAGAATAAATTACTTTGTCCATAAAATAGTCTTATCATTTTAAGCCTGGATAAACCAGGCTTAGTCATTTTGTGAGCTAGAATCAAAATATGGCATTCTGTGAGCACTGGGCTGGCACCTTGTCTGCTGAGGGGAGTTTGGTGCAAGTACTCCAAGTGATGTGCTCAGCACACAGAGCATCTCACCAGTGAGAAAAAGCAACAGATCTGCACCTTCTCTTGTTCTAAGGAACATTTGAGATTGAAGCATTACACATTACCATTTGCCATATGAAGAGAACCTGCCCAAGAAGTCTGTATTAATATAGCAGCATCTAAACTGTTGAAACAAAGTGAAAAAGTTGACTGAAGAGATACATCAGCTGACAGAAAAGAAGCAGTCCTTCATGCCATCCTGCCATCTTGTTTCCCAGTTCTTTCTTCCTTTTTTTTTTCTTTTTGCCCAAACTTACATGCCTTTCTTTCTTTGACCCTCTTATATTTCTCTTCTATTCTTTCCCTCCTTCCCTTTTGCTCTTTGTGGAATTTGCATTTGGACCTGATCTTTGATTTCCTCTTGAAGAACTCTCCAGATAAGAGAAGAATATAGAGGGAAAGAGGGCAAGAAGAGAAAGGGACAGAGAAAAAAACCCTCTAGAAAATATGTTTTACATGTCTGTGTCTCAAATAGAGACCTTAGCTGCAACTTTTAGAGGGCTGAATAGAGATTAAGGAATGACCTGACAGAAAGTCTGGCTGTGCAGCTGTATTGACAGCTGGTTAAACTATTTTGCTTTCAAAACAAGCACTGATTTCACATTTAAGCAAGATTAGGAAATAAAGCAATAAATTACAGAAGAGACCTGTTCATTTCACAGAAAAATAAAGCTTTTTGCTGAAATTATGATGCTGTAATAGAACAGATAGGGTTCTCTATAAATAGAAAACCTGATAAAAGATCTGAATATATTTACAGTGGCTGTATTTTACCACAGAGACAATCCTTTTATTGCTTTATGCTTGCTACATTGTGGGTTGGGATTTTTTGGGTGTTAGTTTTGGGGTTTTTTTACTTTTTGCTTGTGTCTTTGTTAGGTTATTATTATTATTGGTTTTGGTTTTGTTTGTTAATTTTTTTGTTTTTGTTTCTTTTAAGTTTTTGGGGGTGTTGGTTTTTGGTAGAGAGTTCTGTTTGTTTTGGTTTTTAATGTTTGGTCTTACTGTTTTTAATCAATAATACTGACTAACAGAACTACATACTCACTACACTATTATCTGCATTACAGCTAAGTAAGAAATATTAGGTGTTTATTTCAGTCGGTTCATGTATCTGCTTTTCACTTCTGTTTTTACCTTCTGAATAGCTTTCATGTGAATGAATCTACAATGTCCAGGTGAAAGTGAATACTTATTTTAAAAGCTTATGCTATGGAAGTGTTTTGACTTTATTAAACTAAACACTTGGCACAAATAATATTTTAAAAGTTTAAAAATTATTTTCTTTCTTTTTCTGTTGCCCCCTTTCAACATTGGTTCAGTCATTTTATCAGCTGAAATGGCCAGCGTTAACCAGGGCCTGCCAACACCAGGCATTGCTCCTGGCAGGTGGATTGTTGTATATATTGGAGATTATAAATCATTTTGTCATTCCGAGGCAGTCATAAATGTATCTGCTTGCACAGGGAACAACACTGTACAATAGCATCTAATTCTACTTCTCACTCTTGTACGAGGGAGGTGCACAAGTACAGGCTAAGATTACATCAACACAAATACATTCTTGAAAATGTTTTGCTTGCATTTTAAATGTATGCTCATATAAAAAAAAAAACAACAAAAAAAACCCACAAACCAAACCAGAAGGACACAAAACTTGTCTTTTGTTTACCATCCATGTACCAGAGAGACAGTGGTTTACACTCTGAATTGCACAGAACCCAGAAAAGACTTAAGTTCTGCAGGGTTCTACACATGCCAGTGTGGCTCATAGAAAATAATGCAGGGATGTTGTCTCTGCATAATTTGCAGGTATTAGAGATGAATTTCACAGATGCTTGGGGAATTCTCTCTCTAGTATCTTGTTATCAAGTTAAATTTATGAATTCTTCAGAGGAATGACCTTTAAACAATTTATGAGAACTTAAGACAGTTTAGATGCAATAAAAATAATTTCATCACAAGCTTTCTTCCAGCTTTTCTTAGCGTTGTTATGGTTACAGAGTCAAAACTTGAGAACTGAGGAGAAGCTGGAACTGAGGATTCCCATGCAATTTCAATTCAAACCCTCAGGTATACCTGTTCAAGCACATATTTAATTGGAAGATTGCAAACTTGCCATGCACCTCCCTCCAAAATCTAAAGCCTTAATTCTAGCATTCAGTGTTTAGCATCACAACATGGTTATAATCATGGCATACTCCAGAGGTAATTCACAATACCTAATAAAAAAAGAAAAAAGAAGCCAACAGAAAAAAACCTCCAATTGTTATTAATAGCTAAATCACCACTTCTGTTTTTAGTATTTAAACCTTCAAACTTCAGCACTTAATATTACTCTATTTATTGATATGAAGGGAAATTTGAACTCCAAGTGCATTCTTGAAACATTTATTGAAGAGAACAGATAGGTCTAAACATAGCTTATTTGAATTAATTTAATAGAAGAGTTAATTTCAACTGCTATACCTGGCACTGTGATGAAACAAAATCTTTCCCATGATCCACGTGTCACATATTTGTGAGCTATAGCTAATGATAGAAAAATTTCTATCAGCATTCCAACATCCATTCAACAAAGTGTCTTCCTGGTTGCAGCCATGGAATATGCAGTACAGATAAAGAAATGAGAACTATTCCCCTGATGTTAGCACTACTCTGCAACGAATCACTGTACATAAAACAATTCAGAGCAGCCATTCTGCTCCTTTAGCATGCACTGCCAGGCAGAACAAAAGCCTAGTTACCCTGCATTTCTGCTTAACAGCCCTAGCAGACAGAGGCAGTATCTGAAAATCTGTAAGATCAAAGAATCCTTGCTATGTTCTGTTTTTCTACTGATGGTTTTATGTCAGCAGCTGGGACAAGGTGGCAGGGAGCCATGACAAACATTCAGTATCAATAAGGGGCAGATTTACATTTTGTAAAGCCACAGGACTGAGGTGTTTATATAAGCTGAAGTCAGCTTTTATATAGCTGAAAAAGTGATTTCATTAACCCACTTCTCGTCATCTAAGGACATTGCAATTTTCATCTATTTGGAATAAAAAATGTATATTTTTTTCTGCAGAATTCCTAGCAGATGATTTTTTTTTACTGCTCTTGAAAGAGTTTGTTGGAAAGCTGGTACAATACCCTGCCTTTATTCTTCAACATCAAATAGCTGAAAACCATTACAAGATTACTTACTTCCACAATTATTTTCAGAAAATGAACATAAGAAATGTATCATATTGATGCATATCAGTTCATTTTTTTATTTTAGAGTAAATAAATTAAAATTATATTTTATTGTTACATATATGTTCACAAATATGACCTGAGGTAATCAACTCTCTAATGTGTAAAATGAGACTGAACTAATTTGCATATGATAGTTTACCATCTTTTGAGTGAGATTAGACATTGATTTTTTCAATTTCTTTTGCTAAGTTTTTTTTTACTAGAAAGATTTTTTGCAGCACTTTGGTTGACACTATTAATGTAAAAACAAGAATGACCCTAAATTTATCCTTATTTTTGTGAGATACTTGATGACCTCCTACTTTACAGTTTCCAGTTTTACCATCTAAGCTTCCTGTCCATTTTTTTCTGTCCTTTTTCTTCTCTTGGGAAGTAGTATAAATGTTAGAGTTCAGTAGTCTATGGCACCCTTTTTCTCCATCCAAAACTTGTATGGTATAACTTTTTTTGTTAGACTGTGATATTAACCACAACTCATCAACAGAACTACACCTGGACCCAGCCTACTAAAGCCCAGAAGATATGTTGTGGGCACCAGGTACATGTAGAGAGCTGTGAAACAGTGACAGGATAATGCAAGGCTAATTTGTTGTCCATTTTTGCCATTTTATCCAGGACCATCAATGCTTGAGTTTCATATTGAAATTCTGCAGATCTCAGCCTGTTTGCTTCCAAATGTAAATATGCAAATCAAGTTTCAGTTTTATGCTAAATTCATTTAATTAGTGCGATAGTTTTGGTTGAACCTCTTGATGGAGGAAGGAGGCTGCTTTTCCTGGGAAACTACTGTCCAGCCAGAGGAGAGATGGGGAGAAGAGCAGGGAGTGCAGATGAGATCACACTGGGCAGGACAGGGAGACACTGGACAGCTGCTGGCCTATGGTTTGCCTAAAAAGGCTGAGAAACAACTGTAAGGAGAGGAGAGAGGCAATAGGATGAGCCAAGGAGAGAGCCAAGGGGATGTTCCTTTGGAACAGAAGGAGAAGGAGCAGAGCTTGCAGTTACTCAGAAAATGTCCAAGTTAACCACAACAAACAGGGAAGTGAGAACACATCTGTGAGAAGTAGGCAAGGAGACAGCTGAGGAAATGCTCTTATTTCTACTTTATTGTCCCTAGTCACACTGAGCTTTCTCAATTTAAATAGTGCTCCAATTCAGATTCCAGTAAAAGCTGGCTTGTAGTTTAAAAGCCGTTTTTGTTTTAGTCTGGGCATGTCCACTTTCAAGATAAAACATCTTGCAAGCAAGCACATCTTATGGAATGAAAAAATAACACAATTATATCATTACAGGGAAAAAAAGCCTTTTTGTTTTTTTTCTTGGCCTGAATTTAACCTCAGGGGAGGTCATAATACGTTTCAACCTTGCCAGCCACAGAACTAAAGTTTCCTTTAGGAGTTTCCATCTTTTGGGTGTGACAATATGGTAAAACATCCAGTTAAAATGATTGGCTAGGGTAGCAGCTGTGTCTCCAGGTGTTTTCCCATGCATAAGTGCAAGAGGAAACATGCAGCTGCTATGAAGCAGCAGGAGTCTGAGCCTGCCTCTGCTTGTCTAAAAAGGTGGAAAGCAGAGGAAATGATCCTGCATGATGGACTTTGTTTGTGAGCCAATATTTGGGGCTTGCTTTTAAAATTTTTTTTTAATAACAGCACAAGTGAAAAAAACCCTGTAATTCCCACTATTTTCTAAATTAGGTTTTTATTTAAAATTTTAATATCTTTTAATATTATATTGTATATTGTGATTATTAGCAAATGTAATAAAATTTTATTTTGCTAATACTAGATTTAATAATGTCTACTTTTTAATCTGTTCCCACCCATTCAAACTCTCAATAAAATTACTTCTCTCATGTCCTTATGATTTCTTCCACTTTTGGCCTATTTTATCAAGATCTCTATGTGTACTAGGGTGACTTTGTGATGCTGGTACCCCCAGTTGTCTGTTCTATCTGTGTTGGACATTGTGTTCTGTACCTTTAAGACTGGTTCCAAGAGTGAAAGGGGAGAAAGAGAAGCGCCGAGTTTGTTTGCAGAAACCGCTCTCACTCCTCCACACACTTCTTCTCCTGGACTTTGCTGTCTGCAGCACGGACAGACAGTGGGACAGAGATTTCCTTTGCTTTTAGTTAGTTTTAGCTAGCTGAGACAGAGAAGTTCCCTGGACTTTTGTTTTTCCCTTTCCTTTTTCTTGGGACTGTTTAAACCTGTTCTGGACTGAAAGCCCACAAGAGCACCAGGAGCTCACACCTGTGGCCCACCAGGGCCTGGACCTCCACATTTTCCAGCGCTGGAGGGACTGATAACAGACTGAGTGAGCCAAGCTACACAGACAAGGACTGTCTGTGTTTGCCTTCTCTTCTAACAGCAAGAGGTTTTATTGTTTCATATTATTCTCTTTTTTTTTCTGCTTGTGGATACTTTGATTGTTAAGTAAATAGTTTTTTCCACTTTTCTCCAAGGAAATCTTTTCCTTGACCAGTTGGGGGAGGGGCCACCTGAATTTGCTCTTCTGGAGGGATCCCATTTGGAGGTTTTCTCCCAAATTTGCCCTAAACCAGGACACTACAGTACACTCAATGCTCTCACGTGAGCACATTGACAAGGCTTAGCATTATGTCATGAGGTGTGTGTTGGCAAATACATGAGGGGCAAAGGGGATAGATAACTGTTGAGGCTCATGCTGCCATTTTACCTTAAAGACAGCGGAGGAGTAAAAATTAGGTCTTCAGGTCATTCTTTAGTAAATATTTTTTCAAGAAAGTTCCAGGAATGTCATATGATGTCTTGGACATCTCTCTCTCTCATCAAGGTTGGCCCAATTTGACAGACCAGCTAAATATGGACTTAGGTGGAAAGAATCATGGCCTAACAAATAGAATAGCAGTAGTTGTACTAACTTTGTTTCCTTACCATATCAGGATAAAAAAAAAATTAAAAATTACGGAATTTTTCTGTTCTGTTTGCAATTGTGACCAATGTCTACTAAGACTTGTGTGTCCCAAACAGACATACCTTTTCTTGTAAGGGTTTTCTCCCAAATTTGACACTAAGGGAAGGTTCAGCAGTTACTTCCTATAAATTCCAGAGAGCAGCTCTGTGCCAGAACTGTATATTGATGAATGGCACAAGAGGAAATCTTGATGAACAAACACGCTTTTAGTGTAGCCAGCTGACAGCATACACTGTGGCTTCCTTCCTTCCTCCCCTCCTCCCTTCCCTCTTGCCCTCTCTCCCTTCCCTAAAAATTAGTTCTCAAAAATCTTGTAGTCAGGCTCACCCCAGAGGGAATGGAAAGGAAAAACAATACTTGTTTTCTTCTCTTGGCTCTTACACAACAAGGAACTATATTGGGACAAAATAATATTTTATAAATATTTACACTTCTGTCATGCAATTGTCATTAATATGCTGCCTTCAACTAAATTTTCAGCTGTTCAGGTAATCTCTCTCCACATCTATGATTGGTATGGCCCTAATTCCATTATTTACTAAAGATATCTCTTGGTTATTTCAAAGGTGGCAGTGATGAGAGATAGTTGGATCTTTAGTCAGGTCTTCGTCCCCTTCCCCCCTCATGTCTCTAAATGACAATGTGATTTGCCCTAAGATAAGAGCCCTAGGTGGGTATTGCAGGAGGAACTGTCTGGATGCTTGCACAATGAATGATTCCAGAGTGGGAAAGCTGTGATGACTGTGACTGACTTTGGTGCACATCAGCCTGCAAGTGTATAAAGTGCTGCTGGAGACTGGGCCAGCTGGTCTCAGGAGGTATCTTCCAGGTGGATCCCCATGGCAGCAGGGACTTACTTTTGAACAGGTGAGTAAAAGCACTAAGATCCAGTCAAGCAGAGAGATAAAATTCTAAAGAAGCTACATAGGTGCTTTGTTGCCTTTGAACTGTGCATGCTTCACAGCTAGAGGCTGAAACCTGTCTGTTTCTAGGTGAAGCTGCTTACAGTATAACCCTTTAGACTTGCTTGTGGTATGTACTGCATTGGCAATATTTAGAGACTGTATTAGCAATGAACCTAATCATAATCATTCACATAATCAGGATCATACTTCTTGTGCCTGATTGAGAGTCTTCTCTCTGTTACTCTGGCACAAGGTTTTAGAAATGTTTTAAAATCACTCAGAGTTCCACCAGTTTAGAAACACATCTACATATCACTACCAGAGAGATTCTGCTACACTGCCTGATCCTTGCATGTCCTTCTCCTGAGCTTTACTAAGCCAAATGAGTACAGAAAACTCAGCTCTTTGCTCAGGCTGACCTCATAAAAAGTTAAATTAATTGACTTGAAGGACAGTGAATAATTTCCATTTGAGAGTAAAAGCTATTTGAAATGGTTCAGAGAACAAATGTTGGCTCAGGTCTCAAGCATATACATGCTCCTGCCACCCACCTTCCCTGGATTTTTAATAAACTCTAAAATTACTTGGAGGAATAGAAAGCCAAAAACTGAACTCTAATCTTCAATGCATGAAATAAACAAACAAACAATTAAACAAATAAAACATTTTTTTTTACCTGCTTATAATAAGTACAATTTTTAAGTGTCAGTACTGTAAGTACCTTTTGGGATGCTGTACAGCAATCTTCAAAGTCTGATTTACTTATACATATATTTGTAACATTCTATGGATATATAGATTTTCTGCTTTAAGCAGTTAGTTGTGGCCGACTTCCATTATAAGAAATTCAATTCATGTTCTTTTTCTCAAATATCCCAAAAGAAAAGTTTATAATCTTATTTTATGTTCCAAGACTTACTTTGAAGGCCAACAGTTAGACAGGTGTTTATTCCCAAACATTGGAGCAGTTAGGATTTCTGAAGATGGAAGAGTAAAAGTGCCATCCATCCATAAGAGTTTATACATTATATTTTCTGAGCCTCTTCACTTGATTTCAATTGGAATTACAACAAAAAAGTATTTTCCTTAACATTTTATATTTAGGTTAGAAGATAAATACCACGACTACTTTGTTGGATACTTGCACAGAAGATCTTAAAAAGACATAAAAGTGAGGAAGAAAGGCCAAGTTACCCACCATAAGCCAAAATAATGAGTTGTTCTAAATATACATGAAAAAAATCACCCATATCACTGGTTTCACATAATAGAGACTTGGCTTGTATCACTTTAAAAAACAAAACAAAAAACCCCAAACAACCATATCATGCTGGATCTGAAGTAACCTAAATATCAAAACATTAAACTATGGCAAAACAAGATTATAACAAAGAATAAAACAAAATCATCTATGTTAAGGGTCACAAGAAAAATATAAGAATTTTAAATATGTGAAATCCTTTCATAAAGATTATAGAAATGATTCTTTGAACATTCAAAAATGGTAACTGCCAATCAAACACAGAATGTGTACTTGAAGGACTGGGCTTCATCACAAATTTCAAATCAGAGCTTGAAAAAAGTCAAGGTCAAGTGTTGCAGTTTATACTGGTCAATAAATGTCTAACTCTGTGAAGGAGTGTTTAGAAACAAATTCAAGAGTAAAAGGAAAAATTAGATCCAGGGTATTATTAAACACTCTTCAAGCTTAACACATGCCAATTGAAAAAAGTTCTATTTCAAAGTATTTACTTTTGGTAAGACATGAGCAAAAAGCTGCCTAATTGATGAAGTCAACATTGGTGTAAGGCTGACTGGCTTTTTCACTTTACATTTACAGATGGAGAGAAGAATATTTACATCAGCTGAAGAATTGGTTCTTTTATTGTTTTTGTGTTACTTAATATTACAAACTTCTTTTAGCATTTAAGAATGAATGGAAAAATAAAAAGCCTGTGGGGCTCAAGTATTGGCAAGAGTGGAAACAGAATTTGTTGCAGGCATATACATATTGTAGAACCTGTATGAACATCAATGCAAACTGAAGGATCCTCTCAGTTTTATAAACAGATAACTGAATATTGTTTTTTTATTTCACCACTGGAATTTTGCTAGTACCTCTGACTATTAGACTTTTCTTGAAGGTTTAAGGGTTAATTTGAGATCCACACTTGGTGTTCATGCACTTGGCGGTCTTGTGAATAAACCTTTATGTGATTTTATTTATCTTTGAGGTTAATTATTTTTTCCTGAGCTTGTCCCTAAGCAGTTCCGTTCCAACTCTTCTTTTATTTCTTCCTCAAGAAAGAGACTTTGAGAACTTACTTTCCATGAGGATTCAATAAAAGCAGCCTTCCTGTTGCTCTGGTCACCCACACAGCAAAAAGGAAGTTAAACTGTTTGCTGACATATCTCTTATGGTTTTGGGTCTGAGCCTTTGCTCTTGAGCCTGCTGCCAAAGTCTGACTTGCACAGACAATACTTTGTGGGTGGTGACTTCACTGGGAATCCAGGGCCAAGAATTGGAGAAATGTCCTGTGTGCCATATCTGTGGTGGTTGGGAATGCATTACTGGATCCACACATTTAAAGTTACAGCAGATGTATGTATTTTGTGGTAACCATGCAGTGGAAGAAAGTAATTCTCTGGCCCCTAAACTCCAGCTTGGCTAATCATAAGGAAGGTCAGTAAATGCAGTGCTTTTCTCATGACATTTTATAAACATAGGGTTTCAAAGTGAATGTGGATGGAAAGGCAAATAATCCTTCCATCCCTTATGATCTGCATATAATTGTGGCTTGCCTGGACTGGCTGAAAGCTCAGCGTAATTATTTGGCAAGATTGGAACTGTCCAGAGAGCTATTCTATCTGTATCAATCCTAACTGACTCTGCTTTCTTTGGAAAATACAGATGGATTTTGATACATTCATTGATAACAGATATGTAAAGTCTATCCTAGGTCAAAATGTGTTATTTCTATTAATATCATTGATATTTTTCTACAGAGAATTTAGTTCACAGTCATATCTAAGGAAGCAGAAGTGAACCCATAACCCAGCATTTACATAAAAGAAGTGAGTAGAAATTGAAGACAGAAAGATATTGATTGCTTTTTAGGATATCTGATTTATTCCTGCATATGATATGGGACATCATGAGCAAAAAGGTAAAAACCTCTTTGAAAGTTGAGCACTGATTCTGGGCAGAATAAATCATTCCAGTTTTGCTTTAGTATGTGACTGAAAATATTATTTGCTGAATATTCTTAACTAGTCTACTCACTAACTAGAGTACTTCACAGAATCCTGCAGAATCTATTAATCAAACTGTTATATACATTTATCATTGCCTTATTCTGACACTAGTCTTCCAGGAACTTCAGTAATATTAAAAAATAAATAACAAAATAGTATACTGATAATTTGGTTTTCAATTTTTTAATCTAAGTACATGAGAAACACCAAGTGTTCTGCAAAGAATATATTATGCTTTCACAGTTATACAAAATATTTTTTTTCTCCAAAAACTGAGAATCAGAAATCTCTAAGTATGTGAAATTTAACATCTGGTTAGGTACTTAGAATTTACAACTGCAGTTCCTGTGTTTGTTATTATATCTGGGTCTGATTTCATCAAGGCAAACAAAAATACAAAGAGTCCCGCTCATGAAGAGCTTGAGACAAGCACACTAAAAGTATCTGGAAGAGAGATAGCACTATTATAAGCTTGTTACTGATGAAATCATAGATGAAAAAGGTGAACTTTATTAGTATTTAAATGATATTTCATCAAAAAGCCTCTTGAAAGTAAGTGGGATATGGCTTTTTAAAATTGCTTTGGAAGATTTTGTGTTGGGGAAGCTGCACATCCTAAGCTCAGAAATCCTCAATTCCAGACTTGCACAATTAATCTCAGGACTGCCAGGCTTCATAAATCTGTGTCTGAAATAGCTGCTTGAACTGTCCTAAAAATAACAACAGCAAAAAAAATATTTCCATGTGGGTTCTTTGCTGCAGAAGAGTGAAATTGGTCATAAGGAATGCACACACTTGGCACTGCTCTGAATACTTAGCTTCAATTATTTTTTAAACTCCTAAAAAAATGTGGTTTACAGTTTCTCCCTGCTTCCTGTTTCAGTAATGCTACATGTTTTGGTTTTGTGTGGCAATGTTTTGGAAGTGGGGGGGCTACAGGGGTGGCTACTGTGAGAAGCTGCCAGAAGCTTCCCCTGTGTCCCACAGAGAAAATGCCAGCTGGCTCCAAGACGGACCTGCTGCTGGCAAAGGCTGAGCCCAGCAGTGATTTTCCCAAAGCCAAAATCTGCTTTGCCTGTGATGGTAACTGGTGAGTGATGACTCCCTGTCCTCATCTCAACCCATGAGCCTTTCACTGCATTTTCTCTCCCCTGTCCAGCTGAGAAGGAGAGTGATGGAGTGGCTTTGGTGGGCATCTGGCCTCCACCAGGGTCAACTCACTCCACCACACCATGTATAAGTCTTCTGGCACCTTTTATATTTTGGTAACATTAGAAAGGAGACTGCTATGGAATATTGGATAGAAATACTTTGTATTGAGGACTACATTCAGAAGACAAAAAAGGTTTTCTTCATATTTTTCATATTTCATATTTTTTATATTTCCATATTTCATATGGAATATTACTCCATCTCCTCAGAGCCTCTCCCCTACATCATGTAACATATACATGTCCCTGATGTGTTTGTGCAGTGATAGCCCAGGCTTATATGGAAAGAGACAGTCTAAGAATAATACAAGTATTCTTCTATTCTAAATATTCCAGATGTTTTGGCTTGGTCAGATGGTATATTTTCTGTCCAAAATAATTACATAGGCACTTTTCTGACTAGATTGCATTTTTCAGAATATTTTATAAAATTTCTGCTTTTCAGCAGAAAACTTTAAAATACTTTTATTCTAGTTAAAAAATTATTCCTTACCTTGACAATTTAAGCAAGATAACACTATGAGCAAGAATAAGACTATAATAACAAAATTAAGACATTAAAGTGCTGGAGCAAGTCTAGAGAAGGGCAATGAAGCTGTTGAAAGATCTGCAGCACAAGTCTGATGAGGAAAGGCTGAAGGAGTGGGCATCTTCAGCCTAGAGAAAAGAAGGTTCAGGGGAGATCCATATCCCTCTCTACAGCTGCCTGAAAGGAGGTTGTAGCCAGGTGAGGTGTACTTTGGCCTCTTCTCCCAGGAAATAAGTGACAGAACAAGAGGAAACAGCCTCAATTGCACCAGGGGAGGCAGTTAGAGCGAATATTAGGAAAATATTTTTCACTGATAGGGTGGTCAGGCATTGGAACAGGTTGCCCAGGAAAGTGATGAAGTCACTATTTATGGAAACGTTCAAAAAATCATGTGAATGTGGCATTTAAGGACATGGTTGTGCTGAAACCTGGTGACACTGGGTTAATGGTTGGACTCAATGACCTTGGAGGTCTTTGCCAGGTTAAGTTTTCTATGACTCTGTGATTCTACTCTAATCTTCATTAACATGTCTTGAGAGGGAAAGATGAAAGGAGAAAAGATTATCAACCTTCTAACTAGACTTTAATTCCATCATGTAATATTTAGCAAAGTCTAAACAAATTGGAATTTATAGAACTAGGGCAAAATCTGCCTGTCTTTTTAAGAAATATCCTTAATACCATCTAAATTGAATGCAAATTGTTCTTCTACCAGTTCCAAGAAAAAAAGAACAAGGTATAAATGCATGACTTTAGCCCATGATATTAACTAAAGTTTTGGCTGGGTTTGGGGAGGTTTGTTTGTTTCATTGTGGTTTTGTTTTTTTGTTGTCTTTATTGTCCTAAAGACCTTGGGAACTATAAAGCACTTTCCTAAGCCACCTAAAAATGGGAAAGCTCAATTTTGATTAATATTGCAGCACACGAGTACTTCTGAAATATCAACACAGCTTTGAATCTTCCAGTCTAGCCTGCCTTAACAAATTAATTGTACAGTTCACTGCTGTTCATTTTTTGTGACTACTTGTACATTCCTCATAGATGTAAGAAGATACATTCAGATAGTCTTGAACATTTACCAAATAATTTGTTCCATGTTTTGCATGTCAATATCAGCTTTGAGGACTTCATACTACAGGAACAAAGAAAGTAATTAAAAAACAAGGGTAGAGAGTGGAAAAAAAAGTTGTAAAATCTGCTCAAATGTCAAAGGCAAGATTCTTGTCCTATGCTTTTATTCTCTGGATTTATGAGGAAATCATATGCCTAATTCCTTCCTGTGCTCAGGTCTTATTTCATGAACATTTAGAATGAAGCTATTTTGAAAGAAAAAAACTTCTGTTCAGTTTTTAAAAACATTTTTGTCTAATTGTACTCTAAACTTTGACAAGAGTGCAGAGACATGTTAAAACATAGGTGATCTATTGCAATTGTTCTGCACTGGGTAGGGAACAGGTCCTGTTCCAGCAACCAGCATTTGAAACATATTGCAATTATACTTACTAAATAAGAAATTGTAGATGGAGTTGGCATAAATGATGAAGGCTAGGAAAGCAGGGTCAATATTTAGCATTTCATGCAATAAGGAAGATTGCAGAGATAAAAAAATGCAATAAGGAGCAGACACACACACACACACAAATAAGAATCTTCTCTGTAGCTGCTTTTCTTTAGACCGTTGGTTTAAAAACTTTGTAGTCATCCAGGCAAGGAGGGTCAACACTGCGTTAACTGAGATGCATGGTGATGACAATTTGGGCAAAAATTTCCTGAGACGTGATGGGTAAGAATGCATCTTAAAAGGAAAAATCAGGAAAGAATGTGCAAGGTACAAATACAACTTGGACCATTAGAAGTTCAGAGTGTAGAAATGCAGAGTAGTTCAGGGTGATTAAAGAAAAGGTTTATGAAGGACTTTTTCACAAGACTAAAATTCAAGTGACATTGACCTTCTAGTAGGCATAAGCCTGCACAGAGAAAGCTGATTATTGTTTCACCATCTTTTTCAA
The DNA here is from genome assembly GCA_013398995.1 of Alaudala cheleensis. Taxonomy (NCBI): domain Eukaryota; kingdom Metazoa; phylum Chordata; class Aves; order Passeriformes; family Alaudidae; genus Alaudala; species Alaudala cheleensis. Next base: position 114,232 of record VWYE01000489.1, on the reverse strand, counting down.
ATACACAATGGTTCCACCACATAAAACATTGAACAGACAGAAATAAAATATGGTAAGGTCTGTTTTGGTCCCACTCTTACACTTATTATAATCTTACTTTGGTCTTGCTCTCTGATAGGTTTCAATGAAAATATAAGAAGAAGTAATTTGATAATATACCAACTTCTATATTATATTTTGATGCACAGTTGTGTTGTATGGTTCCATCTTGAAATGAGGTGTGCACAGTTCTGTAGCAGTATGATTTTTGTAGATCAGAACAAAGTAATCAGTATATCACCAACTCCTGGGGTAACAGAAACTTTTATCCTGCTGTCTGCAGTAACAGAACACAGAAAAGAATTTTAAGAGTAGAAAGTTTTACAAAGATATCTGTTGAAGCATTACATATATAAGTTACTGGTGTTGGTTACACAGCTGTATGTTCACTTTTAGCTTTCCCCTACGCCCTTATGATCTGTCAGAAAAAAAGTTCTCAGCTGTATCCATTAAGTACAACACTCAGTATGTGGGGTGTTGTGCTGATCTTACTAGCAACAAAGTAAGTGACTTTACTGATATCATAAAGGAAGTTTGTAAATGAAGAAAAGTTAAAACACCTATTAAAACACTAGAACTATAATATCGAGTAGCAGCTGTGCAGTCTCTTAAAATGCATTCTGCCAAATCACCTCACCTTAAATTCCAAATGCCAGAGAGGCAGGAAGATATTTTTTGTTAATTTATATGACTACGCAAACATATACTTTCCACTAATTGCTAAATTGTTAACAAGTTTTAGGAGATGTTTCTTCCATTTTCCTAAGTGCTTAAAAAGGTTACATTAATAAAATAGTGATTTGCAAAGGATAAAGAATAAAGAAAAGCAAGGCAAATAGAAGATTTTTTTTTCCCATCTGTTGAAGTCTGTTAATAAGTCCTGACTGTTACATTTTAAAATTTTTTGATAGACTACTATATAAATGAAACCATCCACTTTAATTTATCTGAAAATTCAGTAAAAATCAGTTGATTGCAAAATAGCACCTAAAATCTGAAAATTAAGCCACCAGAGGTGGAATAACTACTTTTAAACAAGAATTCTGCTCTGTGAAAAGCAAGCATTGTGATATTTGTCTCTATGTAGCATTGCTTAAAAATATTTTGTTCAGCTCCTAGTCATGCAAAGCTGCACTATCAGTTACTTGCATAGGAAACTCAAGCATGCAAGGACTGCATAACAGAGGCTCCATTTTACTCTAGATAGTCAACTTTTTAGCTCCATTTTACAAACCTAAGAAATTTTCTTTAATTTGCACAACTTTTGCCACCAAACTCAGTTGAGCAGACATTTCATCAGTGGAAAATGCAATAGTTAATAAGGATGAATGGCAAAAAGATTAAAGTAAGAAATTGGAAAGTTCTAAGTGGAAACGAGAAACTCATGAAGCAATAAAAATAATTCTCTAATATAGTAAGGTAATGACCCAGAGCTCAAACACATTTAGTCTTAGAATTTAGATAATTCTTACTATATAATCTCACCTAGCACTTACATTAAAGAAGCCATTGTCACATATTGTTGGCTCCAATATTGTTTTCTTTTCCAACAAAGGCACTTGTTGAGGTTAGCCTAGGTGCAATGCATTTGTTTATACACATCTATATTCCTCTATCCAAGGAATTTATATGGCTGCCTAAGTATGTACAGAACTAGAGTTAAAAATGGAGAAGACACCTTGGGCTTGATGACAATTCTTTCTCTCTGACCGCAGAGAGAATGATCATGGTTTTGGCTTTTATGTGACTGCCCAGATGGTGAGATTTAGGCACAGTTTAGTTCAGCATAGTTAGGAAGCCATATGATAATTTATTATCAATGTTTTCTAATACAAAAAGCATGCAAAGTGCAAATAAAATATCAAGCATTCTGGTAAGTTAGTTTTCTCATCCTCAGGGAAAAGAATTGTGGTGGGTTGAGTCTGGCTGGATTCCAGGTGCACACCAAAGCCACTCTGTTACTCCCCTCCACAACTGGTCAGGGGAGAGAAAATATAACAAAAGGGTTCACAAGTTGAGATAAGAGCAGGGAGAGATCACTCACCAGTCACTGTCAAGGGCAAAACAGACTTGTCTTGGGGAAATTAGTTGAATTTATTACCAATCAAAATCAGAGTGGGACAATGGGACATAAATCTTAAAAACACTTTTCCCAAGCTCAACCCTACTTGCTGGGCTCTTTCTCCTCTCCTTCTAGTGGTGCAGGGAGATGGGGAATGACCATCAGCTCATCACAGGTTGTCTCTGACATTGCTCAGGGAGCTAAGCCATTCCTCTGCTCCACTGAGGGGTCCCTCTCATGGGAGACAATTCTCCACAACCTTCTCCAGCCCGGGTTCCCATGGGCTACAGCTCTTCAGGAACTGCTCCAACATGGGTCCCTTTCCACAGGGGGAAACAGACTGCTCCAGAGTGGGTTCCCCATGGGGTCACAAGTCCTGCCAGAAAAGCTGCTCTAGCATGGGCTCCTCTTTCCAGGGGTTGCAGGTCCTTGCCAGGAGCCTGCACCAGTGTAGGCTTCTCATGGGGTCACAACCTTCTATCAGGCTTTCAGCTGCTCTGGTGTGAGTTTCTCCATGGGCTGCAGGTTGATCTCTGCATCCCCATGGATCTCCATGGGCTGCAGGGACACAGCTGCCTCACCATGGTCTTCACCATGGGCTGCAGGGGAATCTCAGCTCTGGTGTCTGGAACACCTCCTGCCCTTCCTTCTCCACTGACCTGGGCGTCTGTAGAATTGTTGATCTTTCATGTTATCACTCCTCTCTTCTCTTCATGCTATTAAATCTGTGCAATAACTTTTTTATTCCTCTTCCATCTTCCCTGGTTGGCTCAGCCTTGGCCAGTGGTGCATCTGTCTTGGAGCTGGCTGGCATTGGCTCTGTCAGACATGGGGGAATCTTCCAGCAGCTTTTCACAGAAGCCCCACCTGTAGCCAGCTACCAAAATCTGGTTGCACAAACTGAATACACAGTTCATTTAAACCCAAACCTTTCTCACTTCCATAATTTAAAATCTAAAGAACAAAATCTCAGCCTCCTGCAGTTCACTGAATTCTGAAGCCTAGCTTGATGATTGATGTTTTATTGGGTTTGCACAGCAAGGTTTTGGTATCTACTGAATGGGGCTACGTGGGTGGCTTCTGTGAAAAGCTGCCAGAAGCTTTCCCCATGTTCAGCAGAGCCAATGCCAGCTGGCTGCAAGATGGACCTGGCACTGGCCAAGGCTGAGCACATAACTGATGGTGGCTGTCCTTGTGATGAACTTACTGCAACCCTCATTCCTCATCCTCAGCTCTGCCAGAGGGGAGGAGGCAGAGAAATGAACAATCACAAAATCAGTTAGGTTGGAAAAGGCCTCTGAGATCATCATCAAGTCTGACCTAAAAACTGATACCACAATTTCAACTAGACCATGGCACTAAGAGTGCCACATCCAGGCTTTTCTTAAACATCTGGCAGGGCACGACTCCACCACTTCCCTGAGCAGACCATCCCAATATCTAATCACTCCTTCTGTCAAGAATTTCTTCCTAATGTCAAGCTTAAAGCTCCCCTAGAATAGCATAAGACTATCTTCTCTTGTCCTATGGCAGAGTTAACCTAGTTATCATGGAGTCACATTGAGTCTGGGAATAAGGGAGGGGTGGGTAGGCATTTTAAAATCTAGTTTTTATTTCTCATTGCCCTACTCAGATTTGATTGGTGATAAAGTAAAATAATTTCCCTAAGTCAAGTCTGGTTTGCCTGTGATCATAGGTAGTGACCTCTCCCAGTCCTTATCTCAATGCACAAACTTCTCATTATATTTTTCCTCCCCTGTCCAGCTGAGGAAAGGAATTATAGACTGGCTTTGGTGGACATCCAGACATTTATTTCTGCAGTAACTCTGGTGTTGAGATCCATAGTGTAATTCTTGCATGAGCCTCATCACCTTGATATACCCCAGAGGACATTTCAAAGTTCATTTATGTCTCACAATCTTATTTATAATGAAAAATATTTCCATACACTGAAAAGATGACTTTCATACCAGATTCAGACAAAATTATTTTAGCTTAAAGGTATGTGTACTTTTTCCTCAAAGGACATCCAAGTCTCTGTGTGGGAACAGCACATAGTTACTGCTTCCACCTTAGAGATGTAGCCTAGTAGCTGATTAGAGCAATAGCAAACATGAAAAGCTCCTTCCAAGCATTGAGAAAAATCCTCAGTGTTTGTATATGTTTAAAATTAAAGTGCATGGAGCTTTCCAGATCAGTCAACACTGCAAAGCTGGCAAGAAAAGTTCAAAAGTTCTTAATTTAGCAGAATTTGCTGCTTTTAGAAATCCCTTAGCCACCTAGCAACCACACAAAAGGTATAATTCTCAGAGACTTAAATTCTCACTGACTGAACAAGAGGGAAAATTGCAAAGGTGCAAGATAGCTTGATGACATTGTGACACCAGTGTGTCTAGTGGGTCAAACTGAGTAAGCCAAATGTCAGGACGTGGTTGGTACAGAATACAATATGCATCTTTTCTACATGATTTACACAATAGCACAGATCCTCAAATACAGACCTCCACCATTCCCATCTTTGCTGACAGCCTCAGCTCAGACCTATCTGTATCAGACTACTCATTTCAGTCACCCTTTAAAATTCTTGTCAAATGCTTCATGATAGATGTGTTTTCAAAAAGTCCCCCTTACAGCTTTTCTGACACTTTCTGTATTAGGTGTCTCCAACCAGCAGGTGCTTCCTACAGAGAGGACTTAAAGCTCAGCTGATTGTCATTGCAGACAACAAAGTCTCATCTGCAGAATGCAGGTGCAAACTTAGGGAGTGAAAATACTGGTTTTCATTCCATGTACTGGTTCTTACTTTCACTTAAATTGAGGAAGACTGAATCTGAAAAAAGATTGTAACTCAGTCTAAGTAAGGCTATCTGAACCCAGACTTCAAAATTATTGTTTGATTTAATATAATCCAAAACTTCAGAGTTATTTATGTGCCTATGAATAGATATACCCAGATGTTTTAAAATTTCTGTGGACAAAAGACAGCCACATGAATGTGAAGGAGGAGTGGCTGTAGCACAAGAATCTTTGCAATCCTTGTTTATATTTCCTCAATTGTTCCCTTTTTTCTCTCTTTTGAAAAGTATTTATTATTTTACTGCTATTCTTTCCTGTTTTGAACGAAACAGAACAAAAAATGTATTTATTTAAAGCTTACTATCCACGTTTCCTACTCTTGAGCATCTGGTATTTGTAGGAGTAACCCTTCAGGGGACCCTCCATTCTTTGGCAAACATCCAATATCCAACATTAATTAACATTCTCCCATATAAAAATCTCTCATTACCCAAAATATGTCCTCTCCCACATATACACTTCCCACATCCTAAGCTTTTCCTTACTGAAGACAAACCTGTCTCCTCAATTTTACATGTAATAAAGTCTGGAGTATTGTGTACAAGTAATTCTGAGGTAAAGGTTCATGCACTTAGTAATAATAAAAATCCAGCTGTTGTTTCCTATACCTCTAGTTTCCTCATTTTGCTTTGAATCTCTCAAAAGAATGAATTGAAAATCAAAAGAGAAATTTAGGATATTTATCAGAGAGGTTGAATGCTTTCAGCAACTTAAGCATTGCTGATCCAGCTGAGGAGAATTTTTTTTGCTTAATGATTATTCTATGTCGAAGTAGTTTTCACTGAAGTTACTAAATTATATCCTTCTCAATAAGATTATAGTATCTTCAAATTAAAACATCAATTATTGTGTTCAGACACTAAATATTCTCTCTCTGATCTTGAGAGTTGCCATGACATTGATAATGTAGGAAAATCACCTTTTATAATAAAACATGCAGTTACTTTTATTCCCAAAGCTGTGTTGGCACCTCTGAACACCAAAATTTTGGAAGAAAAGGTTGTACAAAGTGTTCATCAAGCTCTTCAACTTAAAATTGTCCCAGAAATTCCTTGCTGATTTTCTTTACAGGTATAAATCTCACCGCTCAGCAAACATGAAGAGGCAATTTGAAAATACATAGTTCACAGTTTGTTTTCCAGAATGACCCATGGGCTGTATTTAAAATAAGCACTTTCACTATGAGTGCTCTTCCCATTCTATCAATGAGTCATTCAAGTGAAACTTTTTCCATTTTTCACAGCAATATTTCACCTCAGGAAAGCAGAGAAATACTATAAAAGCTACTTAGTTGGTTTCCAGTTGTAAAGATATCTTGACATTTGTTTTTCTGTAAAAAAAAAAAGATCAAAACCTAAGACTTAAATGAGAAAGTCTGATTTACATTTGAATCAAGGGATTTCTAAGAAACGTGATCAGAAATGTGTTGTGAGACCTTGCTTTGTGTCTGTTCAGTTTTATTTATTTAATTGACTCTAACATCTGGCTTTCAATGATGTGCAATCTTTAGCAGTTACATAGAGACAACCTTGTTTTAGTTTTATAATAAAAAACCAGAAAAAGGCACATTCCTTCTGAAATCATTGGATTCATCAATCAACTGATTCAGACCACTCACAAGAGAACTTCATAGCATGTCCCTGCATCCCTGCAGAAGGTGGCAAACTGCCCTGTGTATTCAATTAGGTTTGACTAAGATAAATGTCAGTTAAGGTTCTGTTAATAATTTCTAGAAGTTACAAACTGCATGAAGCAGCTGCCTTCAGTGTGATAAAGAGCTGACCTCAGGATCATACCACTGTCTACAGAGGAAGAAGAGCAAAACCTGAAGTGAACTGTTTCTGAAAGATAGCTAATGTATGCAATTGATAATTGCTCAATGGCAAGTTTCTCAATAGATAAAACTGATTTGATCAAATTTATTTGCTTTGAAGTCACTCAGTACAATCTAAATGAAAAAAACCGAATTTATTAAACTAATTTGACATACATCTTTCTATATGAAGGAATATTATTTCCTGAATTCTGATATATGAAGGACTCACATTATTTTCCTTTTGTATTTTTGTGTTATGAAACAATCACTGAATGTCCTGTGAGCAGGCAATCAGCATGAGAAGCAAAAGCTGTTTCCTCTCAACTATTACAAAATAGACCAAATGCTAAGATTTTGGAATCTGAGTTTCTGCCGCATTGCACCATAATCCCTGTGGGATTTTCCTTTGGAAAAGGCCATGAAGTTAGAAACGTGACAAACTAAAAGGCAAGAGCATTGTTGTATCAAGCATCTTGATTTCATGAAATGTTTCCAAATAAGAAAAGATCAAGACTAAATAAATAATAATATAATAGATAGAAACTTCAGGAAACAGTTTTCTGTAATCAAGTCTTTAAAATGCATTTCCATCAATATATTGTCTATTTTCTTTCATTACAAATTGTGTCTAATTTTTTCTGGAGACTAAATGTATTGTCTTCCTATTCTTAATTTTACCCAACTCAGGTAGCCTGAATTTGTTACTTAATTTCACCAGCATCACTTTTCAAATGAGACTTTGGTAAAGGAAATATATGAAAAAAACATTTCTCTACACTATGTATGTTTGTAAATATGTCTTTGCTTCCCAAAATCCAAATCTTAGCATGCCATTTGTTTTCCATGTTTTATCTTTTTGACTACTCATCATGACTTTTGTTTTTATTAATGGCTACATCCTTATTTCATTGCTCCTCTATGTACAATTGATCTTCATGAGTACAACTTTCCTGAGTAGGTGTATATGTTCAATATAATGTTATCAATTTACCCACGTTCCACTTGTTCAATAAATCTAAAAGAAAATTCTTGGGGAAGAAGTGTTTGAAGAGTTCATAATCTGCAGTGAATCAGCAGCTGCTACATCAGCAATCCTCCCTCTGAGGTTGGGATTTCTGAGAGAAGCAGGAGAAAATGTAGCTGAAATGGAAACATCTTTCTTCTCTTTTTATAAACTTTCTTTATTCATGAATGGGTGTTTCTGTATCATCAGTGTTTAGACTTCAGATTTCCATTAAATCACATTCCAGATTTTTGTTTCCAAACATTTTCTTTTCTTAGGGTGGAATGTTATTATCACTCAATTTTCCTGACATCCAGTATGATATAAAAAACAATCCTCCCACTTTTAGTTTTTAAAGATAACTACCACCATCAGTCCTCAAAAACCCAGTAACACAGGACAAGTAAGAGTAGATCTAAAGTCAAAGATGTTTAGGAAAAAAAGCAAAAAGAACCCTATGTTCCTCACTGAAAGATTTTGTCCAGTGAGGATGTAGGATTTGCCTCCTTTGCCATATATTCCTTAACTGGAAAAGGTATCTAACAGTCATCATTATGTGATGCTGCATGCCACATGCAGGACTCCTCAAAAATCCATCATGCTCACCAGAAGTGAGCATGTATTTTGAAAACAAAACCATCTTCTGAAAAGATGTCTCAACTTCTAAAAAACCTCCCTTTTTTCCTTTAGATTTTGTGAAATACTGTTTGCTATTGTATTACTCATGATAAAAGACTTTGCAATTTAAAACAGATCATTTGTTTTACAATAATATGATCATTGTAAAAATGAGAAGGAAAGAAGTAAAAAATAGAGGACCAATTAACCTGTAGATTTTCTAAAAAGAACAGGCAAGGATTCCATTTCTCAGAATGATTACCATGTGAAACCAATTCTTTTTCTAAAAAAATTAAAGAGAAAGTAATCTTATTTACTTTTATCACATAAAAGAAACAAACAAAATAATTCAGTTTCTGTATTTTGGGCCAGACCAGCATTTAGGTACACAACTACAAAGAAAACAATATTTAATTGTCTATTTATAATGACTCCTTGCAATTTCAATCTCCACAGCTGTTACCTAGATGTTATATATTCATTGAATTCAAAAACTATTTAATGAAGATTTATTTCTGGTCTGTAATATGATTGTTAAATTAAGTGAATGCAAGCACTCTTTTTTTTTTTCTAAAAGATAGAACCTTCTTACAGTTCAGAGAATAATAAAAGTGCTCTCATTATGCTCTTTAGTTCTAGTCAGTGTAACTACTCTGAAATTTGGTGTGTTATGTTGAAAATACTTGTATAAAATAAAGGGAAATTCAGGAATTGTATTATGTCATTTCCAACTTAAACAATTCTATTTTTAGTAGGGCTTGCAGAAAAAGGGCCAGGAATACAGGTTTTAAAGTGAAGAATGGGAGATTCAGATCAGAGATTCAGAAAGAAATTTTTACAGCCAACTTCGTGAAATGCTGAAAAATGTTTCCCAGAGATGTGGTAGATTCATGGTCACACTGGATGGGGTTCTGAGCATGATCTAATTGAAGATGAAACTACTCATTGCAGGGGATTTGGACTAGATGAACTTTAGAGGTTCCTTCCAACCCAAAACATTTGATGATTCTATGATGATTTAATATTTACTGTATGTGAAGTTTAATACATTTTGAATGTGCATGTTTAGTATTATTTTTGTCCAGTTGGATGGGAATGAATAGTATGCATGAAGAGTCTGGTTTGGTGTTTTTGTTTCTTTTCTGTTCTCAGTGGTTTTTTTTCTTTTAATACTTTGAAGCCTCACCCTTCCACTTCAGAGTGTTAGAAACACACTTTTCCCAGCTGGCTTCTTCTCCTCTATATTCCTCTCCTATGCTTCCAGGACTCTGTGGTCCTACTTTAAAGCAAAAATAAAACAAACACAAAGAAACACTGGACAAACAGATGGGGAAAGCATACATATAATCAAAGGAATGATTTTGAATTCGGGGCATTGAAATTGCAAAAATTCTAGTCATTATTGCTGAAATTATCATGATTTGCTGGTGCAACCACAGTAGCTGATTGCCAGCACCAGCCACTTGGCTGCACATTGCCTACAGAAGAGACCTCAGTCAGGACAAATAGGAGTCACATTTTGTCAAATGGGAGTGGCCATAGGATTTCAGATTAAAGCTCCATCTAGTCTGGCAGACAAAGAAAATATGCACGAAATAGAAAGTACAAAATAAATGTGTTTGATGGGCACCACAATTACTCTCCTGACCAAATAGCAGAAACAAATGCAAGTGACTTTCAAAGCTAACTCAAAGATTCAAATACCAAACAGGATCAGGGCAGCCACCAAGCTGTGCAGCTGTTTTGTTCAAGCAGGAGGATAACCATCACTCACCAAGCACCACTGCCCTGCATTTACTCACATGCTCTCACTGAGAACATCCACCAGAACACCAACCAGCAGTCACATTCTCAAACACTGGGCATCTCACTGATGCTATTGCAGTCATTATGCATCAGCCTAGAGAAGTTGTTTTCAGTAGCATGAACAAAAATTGCAGCAGCCTGATACATCAACTTTCTTACCCACTCTGATATACACTGAAATTTTATCTACACTTGTATCCACTGCTTTCCTTTCCACCAGGTCTACAGATATCTCTTCACAGAGGGATGTCAGACCTCCCCCTCCACTGCTGCTGATCCCTCTTAGATAAATACTGTCGAAAGACAGTGATGCCCTAAGTATTAACTTTACATATATCTAAGCCATACTAGTTCACACATGTCAAAACATACAGCACCAAAGGAACTTGAGAAGCACCAAATGTATAAAATCTACTATGCATTTTCAGTCTTTTCAAATAGTTCAAATGCTAATGCTTTCTTTTGCCTGAGCAGCTACTCCAAATCCGCTGTACCCATGCTTGCATCCTAAACTACTGGAAGAAGACTTTATAGTCAAATATTTCAACCCCACTGCATTAAAACCAGAGAAAAACTCAGCTGTTACCATCAGCAAAATGTTTCCAGAAACTCTATTTTTTTCTATCAGTGAACCTCAAAAACCTAAAATGAGCAGCAATTTCAGTTCCTATAGGAACATGACGGAACAAATGAAGCTTCAAGACCTGTCCAGTTTAGTTTTTTGTTAGATGAACATTTTCAGGGAGGCCAAAATGACTTTTAAACTCCAGACTCAGGTCTTGTTTTACAGAGACTAGAACACAATCATCTCACATGGGGAAAGATCACAATCTATTTTGCCAGATAAAATAGTAAGAAAAGGATATGTTAACAAATTCTGTCCTTTTCTGCTATGTCATTGAATAGTATTAGTCAAATCCAGCGACTTTTAAGAGCACTTTGATCCTAACAAAATTACCTCTGGGTAACCAGGAAGACTGTCACCTCTGTGTCAGGGCAGTATCTCTACCTGTTCTTTTCAGGAGTCTCTTGCTGTGCAACAAGCTTCCTGCACTCTTACACACTGCTTTTTCTCCTGACCTATGCTGTAGTCTACAAGAATAGTTGCTCTCAAGGGAGGAAGATATTTCTAGCTAAAATTATCTTTTATTTTTCAGGAAATTTAGAGTAAAAACTGAGAACTAAAAGGTATAAAAATAGTGTATTTTTCATTATAATTTCTACTTCTTATTCAGTTGTTTTGGGTTCTTTGGGGGGGTTGTTTGTTTGTTTTTGGTTTTTCGCTATTGTTTGGGGTGATTTGGTTTTGGTTTTTGGTTTGGTTTTTGTTTTGTTTTTGGTTTTTGTCCCCCTGGGTATTGAAAACTGATATACTTCCACATTTTTAAATCTTTTAAGGATGTTTTGGGGGGTTTTTGTCTTTTTATGGTCTTGACAGGGAATTTCAAAAAGTCATGCAGAAGTTTATCTTAGTAATGATTTGCTCTCCTATTATTACATTTATAAGTAATACTTTAAAAATTCTATAAAGCTTCAAAAGGTATTGATATGAGACTGTTCATCTGGCTATCCCTTTTCTTCTCCATTTGTTGTTCTCCAGCCACTTTCCCTACAGGCAGTTTTCAGAAAGCCTATTGCAACATGCATTGGTGCTCTGGCATTCCTGAGCAGAGTTGACCAATTTCCCCGTACAAGTACCCGCAGCTCTTGAAGTTAAGTTAACCTCCCAGTTAAGGAGTTTTTGTTTCTGTGCCTTTGCTCTGATTGCCTTTGCATTATGTCAGAATTAAATATGTTTCTTACTGAATGTTGAGGGAAAGTACCCTATTTACTAGTTTAATTTACTGTTTTTAATCCAACTGTCTTTTATTTCTGTGGATAAAAAAAGATTTGCTAGTTTGTGTTACTTTCTCTTGCAAGTCTGAAGAGAGGTTCAATTCTCATAATTCTCTTGTATACCTAAAATCTCAATTATTCACCCAGAATTTTTTCCCTACAAGCAATTTTTTTAGCAATGATTTAATCTACAAATTACAAACCTCCTGTTGCAAATCCATTTATTTTCTGCTGACTTTTCATTCTACAACCTTTCCCTACAGTTTTTATCCCCTTTCTCTCTTTATGTGTTCAGAGAAATCTTGAAGCAGCTACCTTGATGAAATTCCAAGATTCTTTGCCATTCTCTGGCAAGAAACCGTTCTCCATTCTATTATAGTGGACATTTTTTGGGAAATCTGCAGGTAGTTAACAGTGTTTTCTGAGACCCAAATTGAAATACCCTATATGACTGTCCCTATATTTTCTGAGTATGTTATGTATTACATTTCTTCAGCCAATAAAGGATAAACCTTTCTTGAAAGAGAAAGCAGGCTTATTAATGTGCATTTCCTAGTGACTAGGGGACAAACCTTGGCATCTACTCTTGACTAAGATAGCTACTGTGATAAAACAGTTACTTCTTTGGCAAACTCAGGCAAGCTCCACTGCAGCATGTGAAGGACAAAAGCATGATAACACATACCATCACTTTCTTTTGCAGTTAGAAAGTCTCCTCTAATTTCCCAGTGGGAACAGAGTAATATCTTGTGTAAATGAGTTGCTTCAGATAGTCTGTGACTCTTTCTAAGGGCTCATACATTCTACACCAGAATTGCACACGTTATTTTTTCCAGCAGAGTATTTCCAGAAAAAATGTAAGTATATTTTTAACTCCTTTCTTTGGGGGGAGTAGCTGGAAAAAACCTGTTTTCCAAATACCTGACAGGAAGATAGAGATGAGTATGTGGCCTCTAGTAAAATGCCATCTGAGGTATTGACAACACCCGGCTGAAAACAAGGCACAGAAATGTGCTTTTAAATGTTAATGAGAAACATGAAACAGAAAACTTTGGGTGTCAGGCCAACAGGTTGTCTCATGTAATGACAGATGAATTCTATCTGATAAATAACATTATTCTCATAATGTGGTTTAAGTCACTAAGTGTAAATGAAAATAGTGTAAAATACAGTGACTATTTAAAATACACTTCTACTGTGTATTCCAATCCCTGGAGAACAAACCACCTGTTTCAATGGGAACTTTTTCCAACCTCCAGCACAAGTCAATTGCCAATGAAACTTACTGGCATAATGGAATTTCATCTTTGATGATGCATTTTCCTCCATTTTTGCAGTATTCTTCAGGACAAGCTGTAAACATAAAGGTAAAAATTGTGATTTCTCCCTCTTTTTTGTTACAGTTGTCATTTTCTGCTTTTCAAAATGGAAACATATTCACACCTGTGCTTTTGAGTGCTTAGCACTTCCAAAACTTATGGTTTTTTAGACCTGGACTTGGTGATACAAGTGTGGAGTCATAAGAATATTACAAGCAAAGGAGTGTGATTGAGCTTTTCGAAATCCTGATGCTGCACTTGAACAGGCTTCAAATTTTCTCAAATGAGATTTTCATCTGACTCCAGAAATGGAATTTTTGCCACTTACTTGATTTTCAAACGATGGGAATATAGAAAATAGGACCCGAAAGAATAGAACTAATATTCAATTAGTACCTAACTCCACATTATTATTAATAGCTTTTATATAGGGCTGGTGAACAGACACTCCCTTGTGACAAACCCTTTTATTAAAGATATTCAGAATTTAAACACTTAGAATCATATTCTCATGAGAACAAGGGAAATCAGGCTTTAAAAGACAAAAAGTGTTTAAGTACTTAGGGATAGTCTCTTTAAATCTCTTGATGTCCCTTAACTTAGATTTCCACATTATCACATTCAGTTTTACTGAAGCTTAGTTTTACATTGCTTTAGCAAGAAAAAACTCAAAATCAAAAAAGAATCCCTTCAAACTCCTTTAGTGTGAAAATAACTGGTAATATACTAATTATACCTTAATAGTTTTGGACATATGCAAAATGAAATTTATTGCAGCATATAGCAGCGTTATTCAGTGTGGATGCCACCAGTTTCAGGATTAAATTTTGAAAAGTGAATTACTTACTTAAAAGATCTGCTTACTGAAATGATAGTAAAAGGTTTGTAAATTACTGTTGTGCATGTCTACTAGTTTATGTTCTATATTCTTCTATATTGAACTAATATATGAATAAAATCCTTTAAATTTAAAATCATTTTTATAAATCAAATTTACCAGGAATGAATTCTGTCATCATTATAGAAATGGTATTTTTCAATACTGAAATATGATTCCTTCTCTCACATGAGCAACCTGGGCTCATGAAGGTGTCCCTGCCCAAGTCAGGACCATTGCAACTTTGTGATCTTTAAGGTCTCTTCCAACCCAAACCATTTTATGATGTTATGAGAGATGGGTCACACAATACTTGTGGTCAAGTTCCACTCCTGCCAATAAGTGTTTATAAAACTTTTAGTTTGTGAATATACATTTAATATATTCTAATGAATTCTATCATTGCAATGGGTATATGTATATGAATTTTATTGCATAACTTATACAAATTATAAAAAGAGAGAGTTAGATTCTCAGCTAATGCAGCTTCAGCAAAGCTGGCAGAGTAATGCCAGCACAGAACTGGTCAGGAGTTTGTATCTGTCTTGAGGAAGAGCTGCAGTACCTTTCTGTCATTGAAAGGGACATTTTGCATCAAGATTTAATTATTTATATCATCATCATCTATATATTTGTTAGATTTTGTTACTAAAAATCTAATCCACATTGAATGTGTATTATTGTCCTGTACTTATCTTCCTCCACCATTTAACTACTGCAAGTCAAACCTGAGTATTCTGTCAAATGCCCTGTACTAAAACAAATGCTATTTAGTTTCTTTTCCAACCTGGGTTTGTAACACGTGGAAAAATAAACAAACAACAAAAAAAACCCTCAAACACAAATAAACAATCCTTTACTCAACAAAATGGGTAAAGTCAGCTGGCCAAAATCAAGGGAAGTCCAAAAAGTATACTACAAAATGTTGTAATTTTTTTTTGAACAGTGTGTTTTTTCAATAAGAAACACCTTATGTTAAGATGTTAATCATATTATTATTCTTTATCTTTTTTTCACTTTAATCTGCCACACTTTCATCAGGAGAATTCATGCCTAATATAATTTGATAAAGTTTTAGCAGCAGAACCTCAGTCAAGTTTGAGAACTGCCACAACATTCAGTAGGAAATAACTCTAGTTTCTTTGTTCCAAATGTTATCTTTATGCAAAGCTAAGTACCTGAACAGCCGGACTCATCAAGGCTGGAATCAATGCAGTCTGCAATTCCATCACAACGCTGGGAGAGTGGTATACATTGATTACTTGAAGCACATAACAAAGAACCATTGGAACAATCTTTAGTGGCTGAAATGAAAAGTAACATGGTCATTATCATCAGCTGTATTTTTTTTTCTCACTACTAAAAAGCTGGCAGAAAACTTGATTCATACTGTGGGATATAAATTTGCATCTGTGTGACCTCTCCAAGCTTTCATCTTCAAAGACACAACTTTACAACTGAGATGCTAAATAAGTAAACAAATACAGAGCACAGATGGTGCAGAAACCAAAATTTCCCATGCAATATTTGTGAAGGAGTGCATATGAACTTACAATGTTGAGAGTGAATACTGCAAAATCCCAAAGTAAACCCATAAAAAAGACGTCACAAAACATAACCAAGTCTCATTCAACAACTAGTTTCAAAATGATGGAATCAATTTTTTTACACATTATTTTAACACATTGCAGAGGGCACAATCATAGCAAGAGATCTAATGGCTGAAAATTTTGCAGTTAAGGACAGTGACACCAAGTTATTTGTGCTGAGATAAAGAATATCAAGACCACATGGAGGCACTAAAAAACAGTGAAGATATGAAAATGAAAATATCCAATTTTCATCAATATTTAATTTTCCAGGTGCAAATTAAAACAGTAAAAGGGACAATGATATCACAGACAGAAAGTTTAACATTTTTAATATTTCATAGGCATTTAAATCTTACCAGGACTACAAGAGATACATTTTGGTGCACTACAGAAAATTGAAAAATGACTTCTTATTCATTGCTATTAGCACTTCAGTCAGATGATGCAGATAGAAAGGCATGTTGGTCTGTGGAAAACTAATGTATACACCCCACTGCTGTTAATATGTTTGTTTTAGACTCTTACTACTGTAATCAGGCAAATAAAAGATTAAATAGGTGAGGTAATGCACCCTTCACTAAAATTGACAGCAAGAAGAGAGCCAGCCAAGTAGAACATCTATTACTGGAAAACAGTTTCAGAATTTTTTTTGTTAAATGCAAAAAGTAATAAAATCCACTACATTAGGTAGGTATAAAACTGTATTAGCATAATAATGTACAACCTAAACTGCTATGTGAACTCTACAGGAAAATCTGTCCACATAAATCTCTAAGTTGTGAAGAAAAGCATTTCTCTGGTAGAAATGGTGTTTTTAGTAGGAATTTGACCAATGTTTTTTTGCTTGGTTAGGCTTTTTTATTTGTCCTGGCCTCCTTTTGGGTTTTATTTTTAATCTCTCTAGATGCATATTGACAAGCAGTCTTTATCCCAAAAGAAAATTTTGCATGTTGAATTCTTTAATTCAGAACCCAGAACATTTTTGTTTTACATATAAAGAGTGTTAAGTGGGGTTTTTTTACATTTAAATGAATAAAATTGCTATGGGACACAAAATGGAAAGTGTCAGTAATTCCTAAACTGAAGATTTCTAAAGCAAGCAGGGTGATTTGAGCTGCACCAAGGAGATAAAAATAATCTAAAAAAATAACCCCCACTTTCAATCTGTGCTGTTATTAGAGTACATATAGGTTGGAGTTACGGGCACAACAATCAATTTTATAGATCATGCATAAATTTAAATAAAAGAATAAAATTTCTGAGATGTTCACTTTTTCTCTCTGACCTTCTCCACCTCACAAACTTTTATGGTTTTTCACCTCTTAAAAGTGGGAAGCTAAAGAATAAATGCTGTACCCTCATGGCATAGACAGTTGGATCTCAGCACCAGCTGTGACAGTAATCAGCTTTCCACTGATTTCATTTCAAACTAGCACGGATCACTTTCTTTTTGCTTTGCCTTCTTCCCTGCTTTGCTTTGCTTCCCTGAAGTATCTTCTTCAGAGAAGAAACAAGAATTACTGCTTCTGTATTTCTATGTTACGCTATCAATGCTTACATGTTTATATACTATAAACTGAATTTTGGATTAACAATGAAGTACAGACTTGACTAAGTTTCCTTCAGACTGAGAACCCTAAAGCTGTGAAATATCTATAGAGAATATTTGTTCTTTGAATAGAGCAGTGTTTAATTTCTTCTTAATCCCTGTGTTTTGTTTAGAAGTCGAAGAAGTAAAATAAACAAAATGAAGAAATATCTCAGTTGTTTGGGTAATACTGAAAATCATGGAAATCTTTTGGCTTTCAGATTTTGAGGTTCCACATCACCTTCTATGGTGTGGAGTTGGGATGTGCATGCAATAGAACACAGCATGGACGTCTCTAACAGAGGACAGATTGAGGAGGAAACAAAGTCAAATGAAGATTATCCATGAGAGGTTTATTTTAAGGAAGGAACATGCAAAATTTCTACCTGTCTTCAGGGTATGTAGAATTTAACATCAAAGTTACCTCCAAAATAGTGTCTTCTGCCAACAAAACCACAGAGCTCACTTCTAAACAAAAGACTTAAACAGATAGTCTGCCAAATCCATGCCACTTAGACTGATTTGCTAAAATAAATGGCATGTGCAGTAGCCTGTGTTTATATTTAGTAGTTTTGGTAGAAAATATTAAAGAACATGAATTTCTAATCCATCAGAAACTGACATTTTTTACCAATTTTTTTCATTCTGATAAGGATGAGAAATATGTTACAAAGGTTTTACAGCATGACAAGTTTAGTAAGAAAAGTGTAAAAATATGTAAAAAGCCTCTTTTTCTTTTTTTTTTAATTTTTTAGCTATTAATTTTGAAATTCCTGGAATAAAACATTTGGCCTCAGTTCATCTACTAATAATGAAATATTTTAAAACTCACTTTTGTGTCTGTTTCATATGTTTCTCCATGGCATTTCATTGCAGTTCCATTTCAAAGCCTATTGACCTTGTGTTTTGTTTGTGAGCCCTTTTCCTTGCTTGGGGCGGAGATTGCTGCTACTTCATGAACAGACTTGATTTCAAAATCCTTGAAAGGTCAGGACTGCCTTAGATGTTACTGAATTACAGAACTGCAGAAGCCTATCTTTCTGCCATATCACAATCAGTGGTTACAATGCAAATGCAGCTGACTGAGTTAAAGAAAAAATGTGGAAATGTTTATAAATATTAACAGAAATACATTTGCAATTTTAAAAAATATTTCCCAAATGAAGCCAGGAAATTATAATGCATAAGCAAAATGATTTAGAAATGAAAAGCATCTCTGCAATTAATGTGTTATATGTGACACAAGTAGTTGTTTTTTTTTTTTTTTGACAAGGGAATAATGAGTTTTACACTAAATTTCACTATGTTGCTCTTTTTCTTTCCTTAAACTTCCCTGGTTTAGGCAGGCAACTCAACATTGCCATGAGTGCCACCATGGGGGTAACTTACGGCAGCCAACTTCATCTTCCCCGAGGTGGCAGTCGGGCACTCCATCGCACTGCAGGAGGGACAGGACACAGCCCTGGGAGGGACACAGGAGCTCTGTTTCCTTGCAGGGGGCTGGAGATGTGGTGGTGGTAGGCATCTCCATGGGGCAGTTCATTTCATCGCTGCCATCCCTGCAGTCTGGCACCCCGTCACAGCGCGCAGCGAGGGACACGCACTGCCCCACGTACGCGCACGGGAACTCGTCACCGCTGCACGATGGAGGGCGTGGGGCAGCTGGTCCTGCCAGAAGAAAAGGAATGTTTAGTGATTCTGTTCTTTCTGTAGTCATTCATACTGCCTTTGGGATAGACATGGGAACTGCTGGGAATGCAGCTGAATTTGGTTGGTAAACTCTTTAAAAAAAAAGAACCCAACTTTTATAGAAACACAGCTCCTAAGTGCAAAACAGTATTAAAAACTGTATTTTGTCTCATATTTACTCCATTGTTGTTGCAGATTTTTTTTTTCTAAAGCTCAAGTTCATCGTTTATTTTGATCCTATTTTTTCTTTTGCCATGAAGACCTAGAAGGGTTAATACCAATATATTAATAAATCTTGTCTTTCACCTGGTATCTGGAAAGCCTTAAGTTACAAAGCTCTCAACTTAAAATTTTAAGTAAAAGAAAAATATATTTATAAAGTAACAATAAAATTTTTACTGATCTAGTTTACTGTCACTCTGACTCTTTAGCTTAGCTTGATGTGATAGACAACTAAATTTAAAAAATACTAGATATTTTTCCAAGATACAAGTAAAGAAAAATGTGTTTTTAGAATTTATAACTTTATGTAATTCAGACATCTGAGGAAAACAAAAAAATAGATAAATAAATAAATAAATAAATAAGTCCATGCTTACTTGCATTGTTGGAAAATAATACTGGGGAAAGCTATTTGTGATCATGTATAGAAATAAATTGTCCCAGATACTTGTCTTTCTTTTTTCCTATGAAAACCATTGCCACTGAATTTTATCAGCAGAAGCATAAAATCTATTTGTGGAAACTAAGGAGCTGGCTGTGCTAATGTTGTGTTCTTTATAGCATCAGCATCTCCCATGGAAGCAGTGTGATGGATTCCTGTACTTTTTACATGCAGGGAAAAGAGGAAAATCTCCAGGATTTAGCTCCATACGTTTAATCTTTCTAGGTCAATTTGCAGCAGCTGTGAAAAAACATAATATGATCATTAGAGGCAAGGTAAGACAAATTAATGTCACTTCCTTTTGGAGGAGTTTTGCTGGTGACTTGGGCTGAGGAAGAGGAGACAAGCACAAAAGTCATGGGCAGGTTTCATCTTGTCTTTTGAAATGGTGCACGCATTCTTCTCTGACCTCAGATGTTCAATGTTACTGCTGCATTAAGGCATGACACTCTATAAGGGGGTACATGGATTTTGGCATGATTTTATGACTTTTAATCCACTGGTGATATCAGTACGTTTGAGTATTCTACAATACCAGTGTGAGGACTTTCTTAAAACATGAGTGTCAAATATACCTCCATCATAAATAACAGTAGCTTTTGTACAAATAAATGAACTGTTAATGCATTGAGGTAAACAGAGTACGAGCATTATTTTACCATCCAGTTGCCTGTGAAACAGCTATAAGGAGAAAAAGTTCAACATTCGATGTAATACAGACCTATAGATTAAAAGCCTTTGATTTTCATGTTGACTTTTTATCAAAAAATCATAATTGAAAAGCTTCATACAATAGAACATGCCTGATATTATTTCATGCCCCTAATGTTATTAAATTAAATAATTCTATTAGAAAAATGTATTTGATTCACTGGATATAATTAACAAATAAAATAACAAAAATGGATATTGACTCAGTGAAAATAATCACCTAGTAATCTTTTGTCCTATTTGTATTCATAATTATGCCATGAATTCCTGAAAGATGTGTACTTTTACATGGGATTTAAAAGATTGTGGTTTCATATGTGTTTTATAGATGTGTTAGTCTAAAAAAAATTTCTGCTACTTTAAAAGGCTTATAGAAATTGGTTTTAGATAGTTGGTAATAGACATTTAAATCACATAGTGGATTGATTTTGTACAAATGAAAAGTATTCTAGATTTTGCATTTTATCTTCTTTAGTCCTACACTTTACTAGATAATAGAAGTAGCCCATAAAGATGTTTGAATTTAATTTGTCATTTAGAAACTATATAGAGAAACTATCACATCTATAAAGCTGTGATTCTGCCAAGATGAAATGTCATTGGTAGAACGCATTTCTTTCTCCATTGATACAGAACTAGTGCTGTCAAATCTTCCACAGTGGAATAAAAAAGATATTATTTTTTAATTTTAGTTTGCACTTGCTCTGGGGAAAACTAAAAAAGTATGATTATATTTGATAGTATTTTTTTTTTTCCTTTTGTTATTTCTGACCCTTTCCTCACAGTGCCTAGGGGGCATTTAGGCAATGAATACGACTTAAGCTGCAGTCAGTCAGTTCTGCTTATGCACATTCTTTTGTCCTTGCATAGCCCTGTGTTAGCTTTTCTGTATTTGTTCTGGTACTATGGAAATAAACCCCACACAGATACAAGATATTTGACTTTCCTGTGGCTGCCTATTTATGTTGCAGGAAAGATTGCATTTATAATACATTTGTGAGCATTTCTGACCCAGTTTAATTTCCTGTTCAAGATTTGTTTACTCACATGCTTCTACCCAAATTTGTTCTATAAACTGAAATCCCCTCTTAAACTCAGTATTTCTTGAATGTGTTGCTTGTTATGAATCTGGCCTTAAGTGTTATTTTCAGACTTTTGCAACCCTGATCAATTTAGCCTTATGAGCCCAATCATATAATGAGCTTATGCATGTAAATAATCCTGTGCTAAATTCAGTATTTAGGGAAATGCTCGAATGCTTTTTTTTAATGGGGTGGTGGTATTTTATTATTATTATTATTATTATTATTTTTCTATCATTATTCCCTCTGGTTGTTAGAAAATAATTTGTAAGATGAAATTGTTCCTGACTTGCATAGCAATTATATCAGAGTGTGCAGTATTCACCCAGGGCAGCAAAGATGTGTCCAGGCTAAGTTAGGGGTAAGGTTAACCAGGGGTCTTATTGAGGTCTGTTTTATATTTGCACTACATTAAAAAAATCCAAACTCATACCCTGAAATAAGTAAAATCCTTTTAGATCAGAACAGTGCATGAGATGAGAACGTACTTCAAAGATCATAGGAATATCCCTTGCTTATTAACTCATGTTATATATTAATTATTTCATTAGTTCACACGTATTTGGTTTCAGATGCAATAGAAATATTGTCCTCTGGATGACATTTTATAAGATGTCATTATTGCCACGGTCTGCTAAAACTCTACCTTCAAGTTCAGTCTATTTTCTTTACATAAAGTACTTTATAAATGCTGTTCTTAATTATAAATTAAATGTGCCTGGTAAAAAATTTAGAAAATTTATAAATACATTAGCTTGTACAAAGCTAACAACTAAAAAAAGCTAATTAAGAATATGCAAAATCATTAACTAATTCCAACTGAAAAGAAATCTCAAGCAACATTAATGCAAAACTAATTACTTGTATTCAAAGCTACTCTCTATGTAAATATTTATTTTAAGCTCATCATTGCAGTATCTGCTACTGACACATTTCCTTCTAAAAAGTGGGAATATTCATTCTGTTTTCTTGCCACTGTGATGAATTTAACTAAGGTGTTAACACTACAATGTGGTTTGCAGTGAAAAACGAGCTGGCACTAATGAGCAACTCCCCAGAAACACCCTCCATGTTCTGACTCACACAGCAGTACACTCACACAATTTAGCAATAAAACCTAAACTTACTTATATTTATGAACTTTATATTTTCCTCTTGTACATATATATGAAAGTTGTCTAAACAGCAGAATCTGAAGTGGAGCCTTTTCAATGCAAACTGCACTGTTTGTGGCCCACACATCCTTTCTGTCACTTAATATTGTTCCAACAATTGCCTAACACTGACATGCCAAGAAAATGTTTCCCTCACCTTTTCTCAAATGCAGAAAAGATGTTCCCAAGGCAGCATTCATCTCCTGAGTGCCATGTGACTCTCATTTTCAGACCACATTCAGGAGTGTGGGAGACATTGTACAGGTTATTTTTTTCAAAAGCAGTATCTGTTTGAAACTGTTTAAGGTTTTGGAGATAAATCTACTGAAAATGATGAGTTCTAAGGAAGACAGTATAAAAGCTTTAACTTTTTGTATCCATGCTGCATGCTGACTGAAAAACAGAACTAAAAATCCTCAAGAATTCCGTATTTGCACACAGATGAAAAGCAAACTAAACAAAAACAATTTCAGCAAAAATAACCTCTGCACTGCAAAGCACTGAGCCTGAATTTAGATCCTCATGAGAAGCAGTAAATTGTTGATGTTCCATTATAGCTAAAGAAATCATGACTTTTTAAGTAGGAAGCTGAGCACATGCCCTTATTTATTTCACTTTACACTCAGTGTTTTATTTTGCACTTATTTTTACCTTGCATATGGCATATGGCAAATAACCAAAATTAAAGAAAGGGTTTCAAAATGTGCATAAAAAAACATCTACTTGTATATCATAAAAAAGACATTTTAATTAGGTCCTAAAACCTGACATTTTAATTTGGTCCTGTGTCTTTTGAAACTTACTCACACAGCTGTGCTGGCTGAGTTATAATCTACAGACTAGAAGTGCTACCTCAAGGCACCTTCATACGTTTAAGAGATGTTAAGTAGCAGAGGTAGATATAAAAAACCCCATAAAAATCAGACCAGTGTTTAAAGCAAATAAAATTTGGTATGTACCATTCCATGAACAGCAATAACTACAGCTGGATATATCTGTATTTCATTGTTGTCAGATCAAATAGGTGCTTTTAAATACATTTTTAGTGCAATGTGCCAACCATCAAACCATGTTTGCAGTAAATAGAGCTCATGAGCTGATGATTTTGGAGAAAAGAGCCTTTACAATATGAAAAGTGTTAAGTCAATAAGTACTCATTGTCAAGGACACAGTTATATATTTGTGGGATAGGGATTTGTTAAAGGATTACTGGTTTTTGATGAAGATTTTCTGTACACTTATGCTTTGCTGTATTATTGTCTTTGTCGTTCTTGGAGCATATGATCCTGTTTCCTGACTGTGAAGCAAGCTCCACAGGTTGGCACTGCAAATGATTTGCCCATGAATTACAGGGGTTCAGTCACAGAAAACCATAGAACTGCTATTACCCAAATGCAAATATAAAATAAGTGTTTGTATTACACAGCCATTATCACAGCAAGTAGCACACAAACATGCTTAATTTGAATGAAGCAACACCATCAGGCTGTCCTCCTCTTTTCTGCCTTTCCTCTTCAAATACCAAGATCTCTGGTGCAGAGTAGGTCCCCATTTGTATTTATATATCACTTGTAACAGTGAATTTTAGTTCAGACTAGTGGACATTGGAATTAGAGTCAACACCAGGGAGCATAAATAAATTTTTATGCTTTTATAACACACATGCTGTTAGGCAGCACTAGCTCAGTTGTATCAGAGCTCGCTCTAAAGCCCATTTGAGCACATGGGATAACTCACATTGATTTTAATGGGCCTTGTATCAGACCCTTGAGAACTAACAACCTGTCTGATATATTTGCATAAGTAATTTGCCTAGTAAAAACGGTGGACCTATTAACTGCAGCTAAAAGAGGTCAAAAACAACTCCCTCCAATAGATTTCATTAGACAAGAATAAAAATTAATTACGGGCCAAATCCAGTCCATTAATTAATTTGAAATAGATGCCAGTCCTCAATTTCAGATCAGTAAACATCAGATCAGGGCATGAAATCAACCTGTTCAAGGTGGCTGCAAGGAAACAAATGTTACAAAAATTTAATTTGATTAAAACTGTTCAAATACTTTAGCAATCTTTCCGTGAGTTTTTATCCATTACAATAAAGCTCCTGCTGTTTACTGCCAAGCTTATAAAAAAAAAGGGGGGGGTGGGAAATTGAGTATTTCCAATTGAATCTTCAAATCTCTTCCCTTCATGAAAAGACAGAGGTATGGGGCAGGGTGGTGAAAAGGATCCCAGAGACCCCATAACAAAGCCAGAATTGAAAGAAAAGCAGAACATGGCCCAATGACTTCAGATTTTTATATGTCTGTGCAGAATTTACTTTATATGATCACTGTTTGCTAACATACAAACATAATGGAAAACAATCAGGTTTACTGCCATAAAATGAAGCTGTGATTTAGTCAGAGAACTACTGCTTGTGCCTGGAACACACTGACTACCTGTGACGGGAATATGCCAATATTTCCCATATTTCTGCTAAGAACAGTCTGGGAATTGCTAGTTATGCCTGCTAATGGGATGGATTTGTTGGTTTGTTTATTTATTTGGAGCAATGACAAACTGGAGAATCTGTGAAGTTTTAGTCTTCCACAAAATGAAGTGGATATAATTTCTGAGATAAATCCTAGCTGGACACTTACTCTTACTAAGGAGATGAGTAGGTTTTTACATAAGGAGGAGTCTGAGAATTTTCTGCTCTTTGAGATAGTATCATGAAACCATTTCATTCCAAATATTATTTCTCTCCGTCCCTCCAAGGAAATATGTTGATTTTTTTGAATGAACTAAGCAAGGAAAGATATAATCTGAGTGATTTGAAGGTTTTTTGGTGTAAACAGGTGGGGTTTGGAGGTTCAATATTAATGAAACTATTTTAATACACTTAATAAATCCAAAGAATTTTAATTTCCCCAATGGCACATAGCTTGCTTCAGAAGATTTCAATATTCTGGTCAAGTTATAAGAAGGCAGAGAGAAACTGAAGGTTTTGGACAATGATAGTATAATTATTAATTTAAACATACATGACATATTTACATTCAGGAATTGCCAATAATTTTCCTAGTTTATATTGTGTAATTAGCTCATCCTAAAATTATTCCCAGTTCCTTTTCCATGAAATCCACAAAAAGTTTTGGCTTTTATGCCAGCTAGGTCTATGGACTGGAAAGTACAAGAACAGGCTGAAGAAGCTCTCTAAGGTACTGTGCCTTGGAATACAATTTTTAGTCTTTAAATATGCATAAATGCCCTGTCTCTGCCAAGCGACGGACCTAAAGCATTCAGTGATTAACCAATCAGGGAAAAGCTAATTGACCAAAGAACCTATTCATAAATTTCCCTGGTATCCCCAGTCCTCTATTACTACTCATCCTGCTTTGCTCTCCCCCTCCTTTGTTTCTGTGTGCAGCCTCCCCCTACAACTTCTCCCATGATTCATCTCCTGCCCTTGAGGAAAGAAACTCCCTGAGTTTCTTTTTTCTCTCTTCCTGAGAAAGAATCTCAATGTGGGAAAGATTTCTGCTTCACTGCAAGCATGAGCAGACAAGCTAACAGTGATTCCCCTGGCTCTGCAACTTAAAGAAATCAGAAGTTAAGTCACCTCTACAGTGTTTTTCCCCATGATCTAACACTGTAGTATCAGCAGCTCAGGCAGTTAACCCTTCCAGTATTTCCAGCACTTGGGCTCTGGGAGTTTTAGAGGCAGATCATTGACTCTATCTGAGGAAATGAGTCCTGTTCTGGTGCAGAATTTTTTGTGTTGCTTCATGCATGGGCACACTTGCACACACACAGACACACAGATTCACACACACATGGACACACACATATGCTTGCCCCTCCACAAGATTCTCTCTTCACCACTCACCTATATTTTTGCACAAAGCTCACAAAAACACCCACTCTACTTTTTGAGTTGTTGTCTCTTAATGAGATAAAAGTGTCCTTTGTGCTTTTTTTTTTGTTGTGAAATGGGATCTACTAAAAGTGCTGGAGAGCATATAAAATTATCTGCAAACAGCTCACTTCTGAGCTGTTTAATTTTTTGACTAGCTTGCCTGTAGTGCTTCTGTTATGGGTAACCCAGAATGTCATTGTATTTCACATCCATCTCTTACTGTCTCTCTAAACCCCAGCACATCCAGAACCAGAATTGTGGGGCAGCTGGGACATGCTGGTCCCTTTAGAAGGTCAGGGCACCCCAGCTGACTCCCTTCTTTGCCCGATGGGGTTTGCTGGAGGTGGATGCTGCCCTTTTGAAAGGGTTGCTTTGGGTGGGTTTCTGGGCTGGCCACTGTAACAACTTGGAAAAACAGCATTTTGCAATTAGAAACTGTCTTTAGAGTGAATTTTGCAAATTCAGTGGGGCTGGGTCACCTCGTGTCACACCGACAGAGTGGATTTCCCCAGCCCAGCAGTGGGTCAGGGGACACCAGCAACCACACAGGCAGAGTCCTGTGGGTGGCAGGAGGAAGCAGCAGCAGCTGACCCCACACACACTGGCAGGACTTCATCTGCCACTGGGGCAGCTCCCTAAGCTGCCACCTTCCCGGGAGGGCTCTTTTTGTGCACCAGCATCTCTCCCTTTGCCTCCCAGACCACGGGCCACTTGGGGAGCACCATGCTGGGGAGAGAGCTGGCACCATCCTCCCTCTGTCTGCCAAGATGCAGGGCACCATCTTGGGAAGGGTGTTTCTGGCATTTTGGGTATCTCTTTGCACCTGTGTGGTTCCTGAGATTTAGCAATTTTGTATCTAGTGGTTATTTAATGGGGTTTTTTTTAGTCTTCTGTTCCAATTGTAAGTGGTATTTCTTCACTTATATCTACTAGTATTCATTTCTTATTAGTGGAAAGGGATTGGTTAAGACTAAGGGGATGTCACTCATTTTAGAGTCTCCTCCTCTTTAAATTGTCCTAATTCAAGACACCTTATAATTAGTCTGCCGGTTTAGGGCCTGCACAGGAGAAACATTTTGGCCAATTCATAATTTGGTTTTTTGGTCAATTCAGGATTCTTTATTTTGATGAGTCTGAAAACAAAAATGGTTTGGACATTTCCAAACTAGAACTTAAAATTATTGAGTTTTTTTTATCCCATCCTCTTTGTATTTGTCAGGTAAATAACATTATGCAATAAGAAGTAGTTATGCTGGTAGTTAGCAAATACTTTTCAAATATTTGGACACAGTAGCTATATGGTCTCTAGAAAAACTCTTCATAAAGATGAGAAATTCTGCAGTCAAAGATATATCAGAATAATGTGCACAGAGAAACAAAAATATTAATTATCTCTCATCTGTGTATTGGAAAAAGAAAAGAGAGCTCTGAGAAAAATAGTATTCAATAATACGGTTAAAGATTATTTTTACACATAAACACACAGACCCTGTTTTGAAGCAAATGGAAATCTGTGGCAGGAAAAGCAGGGGAGGTTTATAAACAATCAGGATTCAAAGAGTGTGTTTCATGAAGCAGAGATAAAATAGGGAGGAAAAAGTCTCAGCATGTGGTTGAGCACTGGAACAGCTCCCCAGGGCAGTGGTGACAGCAGCAGCCTGACAGAGTTCAAGGAGTGTTTGGACAATGCTGTCAGGCACAGGGTGTGACACCTGGGGATGGTTCTGTGCACCACAAGGAACTGAACTCAGTAATCCTTGTGGGTCCCTTCCTACTCAGGATATTCTGTGATTCTATGAATATATGTTGTGAGAAACAACTGGGTAAGATGTTATGACATTAGTATTTCCACACATATATACCTCTGCTCTGTGGTCTCTTATCTAAAATCACAAGGAGATTCACTTCTAAAGAAATGCTACTCCCATTTTTTTCCCTGAAAATTAGATACCTTTAAGATACCATATATCTTCTCAAATTATAGTAGTTTAGACTAATACTGATTTGGAAAACCTTGATTCATTATTAGGTGATTATCAACATAGATTTTTTATTTTACCACTTTCTTTCCTTCACTATCTATTATGTGGAAATCGTTTTCAGAGTCATTATTCTTTAACTAAGTTATTCAATTAAAAAAGTATTAGATTCTATCTTCGTTCTGCTCTGTTCAAATTATAAACAGTCATAAACAGAGTTTAAATTAGATATCAGTTATAACATTCATTTCCTTCCACCTTGAACACTGAGAATGGCCTATAGCTCTGGCCCTTTGGTACAGCCTCCTTCTTATCTTGATGCTTGAACTGCACCTATCACAGATTTTTGGTATAATTTTGGATACAGTCTGCTGTTGTTTGGAAATGAATGCAAATTTTTTACTCTGAAGGAACTTCAGGATTGGGTCTATAGCATGCATCTATTGTGAGATTTGAAACTGCTTTATGAAGATGTCTTAAGAAAATCCTACCCACCACACAAAAGAGTGAATCACCATGGTTTAAATAAAGATTTCATACATTTCAAGGCCTAAATGAGAAAGTACTAAACAGCTTTTCTATTCATGAATATAAGCCTAGATTCATACAAGCAGCAGCATGTAATTTAATTTCTGAATATTAAAATTTTCCCTGATGTTAAAAGGGGAACAGATAAGTTCAAAGGGAAAGAAAAAAACTTGAGGATTATTATTCTGAGACTACATTTGGCTCAGGAAGACTGAATTACAAATGGCTGCAGTGGGAAATACATTAGGGTGAAACAGTACATATAGATCCCCTTGTCCTATACTCTTTCCCTGACATCCAGAACTTTTAGAGACAAGTTATATTTCTGGATGCATTTTTTCTTACTTACTGTGGCTGACCAGAAATTCTGAGTATATCTATCTTAAATTTGATTGAATATAATTCCCTTTGTCACAGTTTTTGCAATATCATTTCTTCTTGCAAACTAGGAAAGGTGATCTAAAGGGATGGATAAGGCTGCATCTCATGACTGTTTTATGATGATTCAAATAAATTGAAAATTCAATTCTTGCAGGATATTAGGTTTTAGGGTACTGGGACGTCTTTGTACAAATTTTTAAAATACCCTTGGGCTTGAATGTAAATCTAAACCTGTCTTATAATTCACATATCATGATTTGTTTCTTCTATTTGTTTTTTCACAACAAGTGAAAGCTTGCTCAGTATTAGGATTATATACAACATTTACAGAAAGTTTTGTTTATGCTTTGCTACACAGCAATAGGTAGACTTGGAAGAACTATAACATTTCAAAGCAAATGCTTTGCTGAAGTGAAAGCTGCCAACAATCACTGAAAATTTTAGTGTTCTTCAGGCCCTAAGAGGCAAATCTGACCCTTTTTTTGCTAACCTGTGTGGTGAAGTCAAGAACTATGACAACATCAGGAAAAAGCCCCAAACCATCAGATCTGGGAAATAGCACTTTCTATATTCACAATTCCACCACGGCCAGATGACACAGTGTTAGAGATGACATATCCTGTCTGTGCTGAATGTTTTGCACTATTTGAATCACCCTGCTATATCCAGTGTATCCTTACATACATATGTTCTACTGGAAGCAAATCCTTCAGGCGAAAGGAAAGCTGCAGGGGGGTGTGGTGGGAAATTCGTAACAGTCATGGTCCTTTCTCATGTGCCAAGTTTATAGGCTAAAGAGACATTTTTTGAAAAATGTTATATGAAGAAGGGAATGCATGAAAAAAAGCTCAGAAGTAAAAAAGATTTTAAAATAAAATGATCAAAGTTTATAAAAAGTAGTCGACAAAACAGGAGAAAAGAAAGAAAATACTTCAGATAGTGATGAGCAGCTATGGGAAATAATCTGTACAGCAAACATAGACTAAAACCAGAAATTTAAAAGGAGAGAATGATAAGGAAAGGCGAAGTAGAAGAATAGACACAGAAGCACATCCAAATTAATTTTATTCAAATTAATTATTTCAGTAAGCAATATTAATTCTGAACTGGTGATAAGCATGACTGATGGTGGAAAAGGAAATACTGTTTTCTCAAATACTCTGGAGCCTCAGGCACCACATGATATTTGCATTCATCCTTATACCTAAGATTCATCCCAAATATTCATTTTAAAGTGTCAACACTATTCTTTTTGAATAAACCAAAATTACTTAAGCAATTAGTTAAGGCAGTACAATTTAGAGGTATAAGTTCCCAAAGAGTTGCAGCTAAGTAGGGCCTAGCAGGTAACTTGACTGCATGAAAGAGCTGGAGCATCATTCAGTGCTGACTTTGAACTGAGATTTACCTTCTTCCAGCAGATCTCCACAAGCACAAGTGTTTCACTTGGGTGATCTCTGGAAGGCATCACAAAATATATTTACTGTTTGTTTCTTGAGAATACTGCTCCAATAGGTAGAAGTGCCATTTAACGAAATTACACCAAATTTGTCCAACTGGTTTATTTCTCTAGTAACAAATGAGTGGCAAAATATAGAGTTCTGATTTTCATAAGCAGAAAAAAGTTTGGTTTATATAAAGTTTGGTCATTATGCATCTTTGGGTTAATGCTAGGATTTAAATTAGGCATGGCAATAATTTTTAGAATTTCTGTAAATGCCTCCTAATTCAGCTGAACTAGAAAATACTATGAGGAAGACATTAATGAATATAAAATCTGATTCAATACTTTAGAATTTTTGGTCCCTCTGATACTAGAAAAAGAAATGGTTTTTAACTTTTATTTTGAAAAAAATTAGGACATTAAGTAGAAGTAAAGTTTTGTGGGTTTTTTAATATCAAGCTCTTATTTACAAATTTGAAGAAGATTGTTCTAACGAAGTAGCAATAAAATTCTTTGTTCCCTAGTATGTAAAATATGATTTTCACACAACTTCATCAGCAGAAAGTCATGGACTTTGAAAAGTGGTACAAATATATCCCATTTAGAATTCTGAACAAGATTCTGTGCCAGTGACAGCTGCCTCTGCATCAGCAGGTTTGGAAAGCTGCTTCTGCAGTAGGCCCAGCTTGTCCCACCACCACCTAGACAACATCTTGCTTAAATGTTCAGAAATATTATTGGATATCCAGGAACTGTCATGGCTAATATGGACTGACTACTTAAAATCATAAAAACCACAACTGAATTAGAGCTGCTGGCAATGCTTTATTACATTGAGCTCCCAACCAGTTAAACTGTGATTGCTTCCTTTTAGAACATGTTGCCTCTGGAAACTCGAAGTAATTAAAGGCAAACTGAAAAATAGTAATACAGAGAGAAGAAAAAAGATCTGCAGTAGTATGGCTTTCTTATGAAAGAAAGAACATTACACAAAACCTGCACTGCAGGTAATAGACTTTTCTTTGAATAAACTTAATGAGCAACAATCAAAGCAGCACTGACAATGGATTAGGTAAAATCCCACTGATTCTGTCACAGAAAAATGTTCTTGTTCAAACATCTACAGGACAGTGAGTGTTTTTATACTATTGGAAGGTAGTATCTTTAAATATTACCATCTGAATATATAAGCAGCTCTCTAGCAACAAAAGTTTAAAAATGGCACCTCCTCCTAAGTAGCTCTTTGCCAGTAACAGTATTAAAAATTCAGAGGTAGATTCTTTTTCTCCTTAATTACTGTGGTTTATTGTATTACATGGATATTATGTAATTCTTTTGCCTCTTCCAAGCTCTTCCAGGCCAGCAAGGATTATTAGATAGGACTCTTCCAAGAACAGTATGAAACTAACCTTAAGTAACAGCAATGAGATACAGTTTTTTTGTCTGGAGAGGAGATTATGTATCAAGTTGCAATGTATGCATGTAGATAAAACATGAGTTTTGACTTATTCAACAAACTGTAAGTAACCAATATGACTCCAACAAATTTTCTTCAGGCCAAACTTCTGATATATCACGTTTGTAAAAGCAACAGATTGTGATACAAGTTAAATACTTTGAAATATTCCACAACTGAAAAATCTCAGGAGAAAATAAAAGTAATTAGAAAATGTTGCTCTATTAAGACTAATTTATTTCTATAGTTATTATTATTTCAGAATTACAGGTACTTAAAATATATAATTTGAAAATTTCCCTATTATGATACACAATGCATGGAACTGCCTATGTAATTCTTAAGATATGGTTAAAAAAAGGTGAATAATGTAATGCAGGTAGAACAAATGCATGTTTATGCCCATAGTCTGCAGCTCATTGAATTACATTCCAAAGTATTATTTGCCTGAGCCTATTAAGAGAAAAAAACCAAAACTCTTATTCAGCTTGAGACTGAACAAATGTCACCTGCATGAACATATTATTACACTTGAAGCTTAAATCAGCATGTGTTTAATTCCTCCTGGAGGTGCTTATCACAATAAAAATAATAAAAGGATAAAA
This sequence comes from Alaudala cheleensis, assembly GCA_013398995.1. Classification (NCBI taxonomy): domain Eukaryota; kingdom Metazoa; phylum Chordata; class Aves; order Passeriformes; family Alaudidae; genus Alaudala; species Alaudala cheleensis. Next base: position 81,223 of record VWYE01000489.1, on the reverse strand, counting down.
TTTCTTGAACAGCATGACAACTAGGTCATACATGGGCTGTCCTATCTGAACAACGAGCTGTATTAACAGAAAGAAAATTTATCAAAGAAGATTTTTGTAATTTATTTATTTAACAATAATAATTCTTAGTTGTCCCTTAGTCATTAAGTTCTGCTGATACTTCTATCAGAATCTGTATTTGCATGTCTACTGTTCTTTTTCTTCTGATTTGGTATCACATTCTACATTTTGTTTTCAAACTGCTTTTCTCACATAAAAAACCAGGGCATTTTAAGATATTAGAGTTCTTTTTCTACATAGATCAAGTACTTGTGTAGCAGAACTGAGATTGTAAACATTAGAAGAAAATGTTAGCGAGGCAAATGTGGTACAGATTTGTATTTTATGAAGAGAGCGAAGATAAAAACCTAACAACTTTCTTTGAAAATAATTGTGGACTACTTTGATACTCATAAAACTCTTTGATCCCAAACTAATGTCTTTGACTTTTTTCATATGGGAGAAAACCAATTTAGCGGAGCGGCAGTAAATTCCTCTCAACTATGGTTGAGGCCCTCACTGCCAGTAATATTCTGAGTTTTTATAATTATTTGTATGTTCAACTTTTAGCTAAAACACAAAACTGTCTTCTATAAACCATGAGAAATAGAAAAGATGTCAGATTTTGTAACTGTGATATACACTGCAATACGAAATGCCACAACTTTCCTTGCCCTGTGATAAGAGAACATGTATGATATATGTTTGTGTAATAGCATACCTCCGTGAATACATTCTGGGGTGAAAGAAATATCATCAAGAGCAAATTCTGTGGGTTGACTCCACCCCACTTCAGCTTCAAAGGCAACTCTGAAACGGCTGTTACTGGAGAGAACTACACTTCCATACATCCATTTGTTTTCTTCATTCCTGCTAGAAGACCACATGAGGATATCCATTCCATGTTCTTCAACTGTGTATACCTGTTGGTAGAACCCAAGAGATGCAAATGAATCAGCGTTAAGCGACAGGAATTCAGCTTGGGAGAGTAACAGAGCCCAAGTGCAGCAGTGCCCCTCCCTGTTTGGGCAGCACTGGCCCTCCTAGGTATGGTTCAGATCCACTTCATATTGGTGATGTCCCAATGTTACTGAATACTTTTGCTTATGCTAGTTCACCTTCAAATATAAAGCTACTGTGAAAAGAAAAAAGAAAAAAAAAAGAGCTGCTAATCCAATCACTAATTGCAAAATCTACAAAGTCTCGGCCTGACATATAGAAGATAATGAGTAAAGACTTAACCCCAAATTAATTTAAAAATTGAAGAAAGACTGAGAAGGTTCTTGAGCTATCCTTTCATCTCTAAAAGGTGACCTCCTTATAGCTAGAGTGAGTGAAGATTTTAGAGATATAAATAAAAGACTTAGAAAATAGGAATTTAAGTCTGTCATCGGGTATGAGCAGTTAATAATACAAAGTTTGAGACAGTCATGTAAAGTTATTGCAAACATATTTAGAAAAGCCATGAATAAAGATAAATAAAATAATTAAATACTGAAAGCAATAAGTGTAGCAGTGAATGAAGTTCCAAATAACCAACAACTAGTGAATATATGCCAAGAACATGAAACTTTAGAATATGGAGGTATTCGTTTTTCACACTCAGGGGTGAAAAGTCCTTGTACAATCTGACCAAGTCCAAAAAAAAAAAAAAAGAAAAAGAACCAGAATACACAAAGTAAGCATGTTCTAACCATTCCAGACAATAACTATTCCTTTAAGGGACTGAATATTATAATCAATACTGTCTTTTTCAGAAATATAATTATTTTAAACTAATTTTCCAGTGACCTGTAAGTTCATGTTGCCAGCTGAAGGCCAGCTTTATAATGGAACAGAAACTCTGAGGCCCAAGACAGTTATGAACTTGAACCCATGCTAACGATCTGTATAATTCAACACCTTTGATTGTCCCAGTCCCCCTGGTGGGACAAATAAGCTAAAAAAACCCAAATGGCACCCTAAATCCCACATACTTTCTAGAACTTGGTGTATTGATACCTGAAAACTCAAGCAAGTTATTTTATTTTTGGAGTAAGGGAGCAAGAAAGAATACATACATAGAGTTATTCAAATCAGGACCAAATTTTGTCTAGCCTAATCTTTGGTTACTGGACTGTGTATCAGCAATATCTTGACATTGTCTTCCTAAAAGCATACCTCTTGCTGGGCTAAAAGGACAGGTATTGAGAAGAAAGAGATGGCTCAACGCATAAAATAAAATTAAAAATTGTGTGTAGCAGTTTTTTATATTACCAGGCTCTGAGGTCTTAATAAGTTGAAACCCTTCATTAGAGAAACCCCTCATGTGAGGTTAGGACAATGTTAAACACTTGTGTGAGTCTCTGGAACCATTCACTGTTTCACTAATCATGAAATATGACAATCTTGATGATCTGGAATTTTACGGCATATAACAATGTTAGCATGGCTTTAGCTATAAGCTGTGATATTTACTTTTGGAAGGTAAATATTGAGGTAACATCCCTTTCAGTATATCTCATTGTAAAGTCTCTCAGCTGCACAAATAGTTGTTGGGGAAGTGGGAAGAATCCAATGCATTTGAAGACAATATCAGCATCTTTTGTACAGGACACTTAAACATTGTCCCGTTGTTTAAAGCCAATATTTTTTCAAATTCTTTTGGTCAAGTTAGTAGGAGAAGCTTCTCATACTCATAAAAGTTTCAAGGTACAATAATTTCTTGAACAGGTCTGTCTATGTACAGAGATAGTTCATTGTGTCCGTACAAAGTTTGGTGTCAGATGCAGCAAGGACATTCTGTGCACATACAGATCAACCCTGCAGCTCAGAGTCAGTATGAGCAATAAACCAGCCAAAAATCCTGCTGTATGTTCACTGGCCAGAGGGTTTGGGATGGCAGCAAGGCAATCTGGGTCTTAAGTGTGACATCAGCTCCTTTTCACATAGATGCAAAGTCATCTTACATGCCTTGTCTTTCATTTATTTGAGATTTAACTTATATTTAACACAGAGTAAGGGTATTCAGAAATGTAATTATTAATGGATTAATTAGCATGTTATGGTAATTTATGTGAGTGTCCTCAGTTAGGTTTGACTAAAGTTTAAACCTGGTGTGTAACAATCACATAGCTAATTAAGGAAACTGATATTATTTAGTGTAAATCTCTAAACTGGTACATTGGAAATCTTTGTTGAACTCCCAGTTCTGCTTCATGTACCCTCCTGGAGTGATGCTTCAATCCCACTAGGACAGTAATTGCCAAAATACTCCTGAATACCTGAGTTCTCCAAACCTTTTTCTACCCACAACTATGCCAGGAAAGGGTTTGGGTTCTTAAATGTCTTTTTAAAAAGCTAGATGAAATTTCTAAAAGAATAACACATAACTGAAAATGCATGCTAAGTCAAATGAGATTAAAGGAAAGTTCAGAAAAATGGGAAGCCCAAGGACTCTGCTCCTTTAGCAGGGGATACAGGTCTTATTCTTTCCTAGGCTGTGCCCAGTGAAAGTGAGGAAACACAATAATATCTTCTTTCCTGGGGCCACCCATGTCACTCAATGTTTGAGCATCTCCTGGATCAGGAAGTATGTCAAGTGTGTACGAGACTTTTGCTGGCCTGAGTAAACGTAGGCAGCACATGACAGGTTGAGCTGATTTTCATGGATAACATCTTCCTAAAGCCCTGGAAGGGTACAACTCTGTGGTGTTTACTACCTCCAGCAGCACCTTCCTGCATGGCATCCTAGCTGAAGTGTACAGGCTAGCCTGGTAGTGAAAACAACTTAAGATGTGCAATAGAAAAAAGATGGCAAGATAAACCCCACTATATGGTATGTGATGGAAGAAAAACAACCACCAAACAAAAAACAACCAAGCAAAAAAACCCCCAAAAAAACCCCAACCAACCAAACAAAAAAACCCACCCCCAAACCACAAAACCCTCAAAGCAACCAAACAAGGTGTTGCAAAATCCCATTGAACAACTCTGTATTTATCAATCTGATAAGATTGTTCTCCAGCCTGATACTGATCTAGCTGATCCACAGACAACAGCATTCTTTAGAAAATCCTATTTTCCACCTTAAAGTCATGACTTAGTTCCAATTCTCCACAGAATACCCTGTGTGTTACAAACTTCTGAATTCTTTTTTCAGCTTCTATTTCATTTTGAGGATAGGGGAAGTACTTTTTAAGGTCATAAAACAGAAACTATTTTCTATTTATTAATCAGCATTTTGAACTCATGGCTATCCTGTACCCTCTTCCTGACTTTTCATTATGATATGTTATCTTCCTGATCTTGCCTGAATCGAGCAGTTGGAATGATGAAAGGTACATTCCACATGAATTGCCTAATAAATAAGAACCAATGCATAATGAGAAGGGTGCATAATAAGAGATCTATTCTCCCACCATTGAAAACTTAGAGTCTTTAATTGCCAGCCAAAGAAACAAGAAAATCTGGAGAAAGAGAACCTGTATTTTCACTTCATTAGGCACCAGAGACTTGTGTCAGCTGAGGAAAATTTCCATTGACTCCAGTGAATAATGATGCTATGTTTTCTGCTTTACATCTTTAAGATCGTGCCTTTGAACTCTTCATGTTCCTCAGCAGTCATCATTGCATGTCTTTCTTGGACTAAAGTCACACCAGAAACAGACTGAAATTGTTTCTCTTAAGTCTACAAATCAGATTACAAAATTGTATCATATTTCATTGTCCCAATAGAGAAGCACTTAAAAAATTAATTACCTCTTTCTCTTTATTCCCCTAAACCTTTGTTTGAAGAAATGAAAAATTTGCCTAAACATTAGTTCAAAGTAATATATTTAGGTTTTTTGGGTAAATTTAGTTTTTTTGAGTTATCCTGTTTTATACCAGAATTTATTATAAATCAGTTTTGTTAGTATCATCAAATAGTAAGGCAGTAAACTGATATGTTAGCCATACTATCACATCAGGAATTAATTTCGGTTTTGATTCTCCCCTGTATGAGTATGGCAGACTCCTGAGGTAAATGTTAGAGAAGCATAATAAACACTGAGTGTTTTCAGTGTTACTGACAGATGATCAATAGAATTTCCATTGGAATGAAACAGATGCGAAAACCACATTCATTTTTTGCTGAAACTGTTCTCCTCCACATGAAATTCAACAAAGTAGTCATAAAAATACAAAGGTGAGGTTTTTATAAATTTACAGTTGCAGCATAATGCAGCAAAATTTGTTTTTATTAAGAGGTATTTTTGTCCAGAACATATTAATTGATATATTAGACCTGGATAACACCCCTTTCAAATGCTCTTATCAAGTACTTCTAAGGAAAGCTAGTGTTTTTGTTCTTAATCATTACAAAGTGATGTTTTTCTCCTGTTGGTTAATGATTGATTTAAATTCTGAAGCAGGAGTATTCAGATCTCTTTTAAATAGCATCCATTCTATGTTAATGCAAGAGTTGCTGTAAACATTGTGTCCTTTCTAACACTAATAATAGCCCAGACTTTTGGTTTCCCTATGAACAAATTACAGAGTTTATGACAATGGAATTGTGCAATTTAAATGTGCATTGTGAATTCAGAATAGAAGCACTTCTAGTTCCTTTTTCTCTTTCCTCAGTGACTAGTTCCTTTTCTGAGTAAGAATAGGATTGTTCCCATAACTTTACATTATTTTGTGTAGCTCTATCACATCTATTCCCTATATTATTACAATGCTCCTTTTTATCTTTCTTTTACCCATTCCTTGTATGTCATTTTAATCACACATCTCAGTATGTCCTATATTTGCAGTCCTCTTAATTTTTTTTTAAATTCAGACTTAACCAGATAGCTGTTTTTCAGATAAGAACTCTATCAGCTTTTGTACTGATATTATTATATTCTGGCACATTACTCAAACTTCCTATTACAGTTTGACCTCTTTCACCTCCAGTGCAAACTGAAAAAAATCTTCACAGAGCTGTTGTTTTAGAAGTTTTGGGCTGTTGATTTTATTGCTTTTCTTTTTTTGTTCTTTTTAGGCTTTCTTCTTTTTCACTTGAATGGGTGCAATTAATTTATATTCTTGATTTAACAACAGTAACAGTTGATACTGAAATAGCTTATTACTTTGATAGAAAAGAGCGAAATGTCCACAGAGGTAAATTGATTCTGTGATGGGATGATATTCCTTGCTGAATGCTTCACTCTGTTGTGAATATGTTTCTATGTAAAGAGTACATGTAGCAAAGCCATAAACAGGGATCTTTATTTGTATGTGGGAGTTAGACAATTCTTCATAAAATTTAAGCAGTGAGAGTAAATTAAACTGGTCTGCTTAAAAAGAAAAAAAAAACCCAATTAAAAAGCAGGCTCTGGCTGTCAGCCTACTAACTCACACATGGGCCACACACATCTACTTATTCACAAATGCTAAGTGTTCTGTGATGCTTGAAAACATTCAAAAGCTCCTTCAAAGGATCTCATCATCAATCTTGCATGCTGTAAGGTCCAGGATACTTGAATTTAAACAGATAGTCAATCATAGGTAATCTCACAGTATTTAAGCTCTCAACAGATAAAAAAAAAGGAATTTATGTTTGCTTTTTACTGCTGCTTATATGAACTTTATTAAATACAGCTTTTTTCTTTTTATCAATAAGTGAATTTACAGCAATACTCATAGTAATAAACTAGGTGTTATAGATAAAATTTATATGCAAACCCCATCTGAAAATATTACTAAAAAAAAAAAAGAAAAAAGAAAAAAGGTGGAATGAAGGGTAACATTGTCCTTGGGCTGGATGTAAGGAGAAGAACGTGGGGAGTTTTCCAGTGGCACAAGTTACCCCTAGAGGCTGAGTAGTCTCCATTTATGGACATTTTCAAGACTGAGTAAATTCCTGAGCCACCCAGCATCACCTTGTAGCTGACTCTACTTGGAGCAAGAGGTTGGACTAGACACCACCTGAGGCCCTTCCAGCCTAATCTTACTATAATCCCATGGAGCAGTGCTATGATAATCTTTTCCAGCAGAGAAAACAGTGGTAAAAACTTCCTGACTTATTTCAATGTCCAAGACTACAAAAATATTCTTGTTCACTTTCAACATAGACTAATTTATATTCTGTCACTGACCAAAAAATTACCATAATCTGTATTTTCAAAATTTAACAAATGCCATAGACAGGAGTCTTTCTCAGGTCACTTAAAAAGGAACTGTACAACATATTTATTCAGTGAGTCACGTGAAGTGAGTTGTTTGCCAAACATCCCTCCTTGGACTGTTACAGGATTACTTAACAACCAAAAATGTCTTTCTTAAGGAAGCTTGGGGAACAGCAAGATGACAGGTTCATGGAAACTTGGGCTATAATTGTTAATACAGTTAAATACCTAATTTCCAATTGTTTTAATAAAACACCTTTCACACATGCTTACATTAATATTTTTAAAACATTTAATTTAAACCATGAAACATCAGAAATTGTCTCTATTTGATGTTAGAGTGAATTCTGAAGAGAACTGTGCTGGTATTGGTAGGTTTTAGTATGCTAGTTAAATGTGCTGTGTTAATTCTTAGATATGGAGTGCAAGGACTCAAGTGGAACTAAAAGTGAAGCTGAATTGTCACTTGATCCTGTCAGGAGATTTGTATATAGGTGTAACTGCAGTAAGCTGTGGTGAAGTACTGTTCACATAAATTTCTGAGATTCTGGTAATCCTAGACACAAAAATGCCAATAGTACTAGAGCAAGTGAGATTATGCCACAATGTAGTAGAAGGACTTTTACCTTCAGGACTCCTGTTTGCCTGGAAGCAAACATCCAGAACCAGAAGCGAACCCTACAGACCCCAAGACTGGCTGGGAAGAATTTGGTGGTAATTATCCTTGCTCTGTTTCCTTCCTTCTGGGCAGATGAGTTGACATACAAAAAGCTCTGTCCTTTACCTTAAAAAAAAAGATAAAAAACATTTAGAGTTTTCCAATACTATTTTATGCTTTAGTTTATAAGCATTTTTATAAACACAGATACTAACATTTTTTTTTCTTTTTACCACATACATGTATAACATACCATGGTTGTATGGAGATCTTTTCTTGCCTTGTGTATTTCACAGAATTTCAGAATAGCTTAGTTTTGAGGGGCCCTTAAAAATCACCTCGTTCCAACTCCATACCATGGGCAGGGATGCCACCCACTGCATCAGGCTGCTCAAAACACATCCATCCTGGCCTTGAACACTTCCAAGAATGGGGCATCCACAGCTTCTGCACAAATTTTTCCAGTGTCTCCCCGCCTTCTGAGTAAAGAATTTCTTTGTAATTTCCTAATTTCTAATTTAATCTCTCCTCTTTCGATATAAAAAGATGTTTCTTGTCCTAGATGCCCCCTGTGCTAAACAGAATCATAGCATAACCTGACTTGAAAGAGAAGCACAAGGATCATCAAAGACCAGCTCCTGTCCCTGCAAGGACACACCAAGAGTCACACCCTGTGTTTGAGAGCATTGTCCAAACAAGTCTTGAACTCTGTCAGGCTTGGTGCAGTGACCACTTCCCTGAGGAGCTGCTCCAGTGCCCAATCACCCTCTGGGTGGAAAACCTTTTCTTAATATCCTACCTAAACCTGATAGATGTTTTTAAGTATTACATACTGTTGGCAATTCTGACAAACAATTACTCTGTAGCAAATGTGAATACATCTTGCCTGGGTAATTTAAAAGTAAATTAAAAATCTGGATCGTTTTGTAAACAATTTGCTTTAATTTTGTTTTTGTTTTGCTTCAGTTTTTATCAACTTTGTTTTTCTTACATTTGCTGGGTGATTTCACAGAAATGAAGAACTAATTAAATGACAGAAACTGAAATAGAAAAACACACAAAATCTCCCTAAAAAGCCAGGGGCTAGTGGTTGTTTTGTTATTGTATTGCATCAAAGTAGCAGCAAGTCAAACTACTTATTTGCAAGAAACAGCTTGCCTGGAACAGCTGCAGTAGTTTCTACCTCTACCTTGTCTGTTCTGCCCCTTTCCAAGAGGAATGCACTTCCAGATTTACAGCCTGCAACATAAAGTAGTAGGAATGTCTGCAAAAACTGTGATTTGTAGTAGATAAGGAGTTTCCTCACGATCAAGTGAACAGTTCCTGCAGCAGGTGCAGAATAAAAGGAAAGGGAGGATAAACAAGTTGGACAAAAATGGCTATAGCCACTCATGATAAGGTGTCTCTGTTGATTTTGAAAATGTAAAATATAGAAGAAGAGAGTCAAAACCTGGAGATTGTGCTTGTCACAAACCCAAGAGAACAACAGTAGAAATTTTGATACATCTAGATTGAATACTAACCATACCTTGCTGATTAGATGGAAATTAGAGGGATTCTAACAATTAAGGCTTCTGGAAAGAAAGTTAACTACTCCTCAAATAGTGGTTGGTACATTTGTGGTGGAAATTAATATCCCACCCAGATATATTGTATAGTATAAAGAATATATTACTTAATATTTATGTAATAAAATATATAATTATGCTTACTACATAACACAGATTACTGTAATTGCCTATCAATATACTTAATTCTCCTGGCAATCAACAGGCATTGTGGTAGCAGTTTGTCAGAAATATCTTGGGAAGAACTTCTATAATAATATTTCTGGCAAGTCAATGTCAGGGAGGTAAGTTAAATCAAGGTAGGAGCCTCGAGCATTTCACACACACACCCACACACTTTGCTCCTCATATGATTGCATGTTTTTCTAAAATTCATTAGGGTGGTAACAAACTTCAGGAAAAGTAGATTATTTAAAATATTGACAAGGAGAAGAGTATTACTATAGTCATAGAATTTCAGAGAATTCATCTTTTAATGTCAGAAGCTGACATTATGTAGCTGAAATTTGTTATTAGTTGAGTACAAAGGAATAGTATTATTTCAGTTGGAAGAGACCTAAAATGATCATCTAGTCCAACTGGCTTATCAATTCAGGGCTGCCCAAGGTAAAGCATGTTATTAAGGGCATTTCCAAATGCCTTCTAAACACTGAAAGGCTGGGGGCACTGAACACTCTAGGAAGCCTGTTCCAGAAATGCTTCCTAACGTCCAGTTTGAACCTTCCCTAGCACAGCTTTGAACCATTCCTATGTATCAGCTGATCATACTGAGATGTGCTGTTATCTTGGCAAGAATCCACATTTTTGTCTGGGGTTTGTTTTTTTTTTTTAATTCAATGAATATTTTATTTTCCTAGAAGTGAGGCAGTACACATGGCAGTACCTGGTGTGTGGTCAGTATGAGGATCTCTTTGCCCTGTGACAGCACTGTTGCCACTGTTGCTAATATTCCAGTCAAAATCATCAGTAGTGTCTTGTGCTAATCCACATACAGTTGTCCACTCCTGATCTTGTGTTTCAAAGTTACAGCTCCCAGGAATACTTGTGTAGTAACCTGAAAATACAGCAAAAAGCAAATTATCATGCCAGCTCTGCATAAAGGTGCTATAGTGTGCAAGCTAAAAATACAAATGATTCTGTATGGCGAACACCGATTCCCTAAATTCCTTGCATGGACATAAATAATATGTGACAGTTAATGAGGAAAGGAAAAACTCATTCTTCACTTTAAGAGCAAGTATAAACTTTATTACAGATAAATGCCCATGACAAACCAATGACTTCACCAAATTTAGTATTTATCCAAGGTAAATGGAAAGAATTTCCAGACAATTAGCTAGGAAAGCTAGACTGCCCTTCCATGGTGGCATTTTTCATAAGCATATGTTGGCCTTGTGACTATTCTGTCTGAGGGCAGATTTATGATGAGAGAGATGTTCCAGTGATTAAGTCACTCATTGACTGAATTCAGGAGATCTGAGTTAAACTGCCCATTTCTAACTCCGCCTCTGCTGCTCCAGGTTACTTTGGCAAAGTAATTAATCAGCAAAATGATATAAATGGTGTGGCACTGATGAATTAAATAGCACCAAAATCTCTCCTGTTGGCTCCAAAACATCTTTTCCTTAGTTATAAAGCAGAGGCATCTACATGATTGCTACATGACTACACCTGGGTGGAGACTGTGGAAACATGTTACAAACTATTAAACATCACAATCAGCCATGCATTTTAGATGCAGGTCTGACTTTGACTGTTCAGAATGGTCTTGAGGATTTAGACTATGTTCCTTGACCTAGAAATATTCTGCAATATTAAAATACAAGTATTTATTTATCATTGTATGGGTATAAAGGACATAGATAAAAAAATAATTTAATTACCTCCTAGTAATCTATCTTGGTTTTTTTCCTATTTTCTACTTTGATGTTAAAAGAAAAACTGAGGCCATTTTTAATGAAAATATCATTATCATAAAACTGCTTATAACCAAGGTCTGCACACATACTGTAACCCTGTGGACTTTTGTTCTCTGTAAATGAAAGTGTCACCTTATCTAAATGTTTAAGATAAATATTTTAAAAGATATATAATTTTGATCCAATATTGGTTGTTCGCTGGATCAAAATCCTGTATGCTATGGGTAGAATTTGCAGTGTCCTGTAGTTACTGTACTTCAAGGACTGAAGTGTCTCCTAAGCACAGACTGAGGGAGTTGGGACTGTTCAGACTAGAGATGAGAATGCTCAAGTGGATTTTTTTAGTGTATATAGATGCTTTTTGGGATGGTTTAAAGAAGAAAAAGATAGACTTCTCAGTGGTGCCCAGTGTCAGGACAAGACACAACAGGCACAAATAGAGGAAGCAATTTTTAAGGCTAAGAAAAAAAACCATTTTTTAGCTGGTGTAACACTGATATAAGTTGCTTGGATAAATTTTGGAGCCTCCATTTTTGAAGGTATTCAAACCCTGGGCAGACCCTGTGCCACCTATTGCACTGATTGCTGTTTGAAGTGGGAGGTTGAATTAGATGAGGTCCAGAGGTGCCTTCCCCCCTCAACCCTTCTGTGATTTTGCTACTGCTGGTCAAATGCAGTGAGCATCTGCATTGGCACTGTATTACAAAAGTCATGTAAGCCTAATAAAGGCCTAACTCCAACAATAAACAATCTCATACACAGGTAGAGCAAAGGGAGCACACTATTTTTAAAAAAAGTACATTTTCTTATGCATCTCTAACAAGATCAAAGTCCAAGTCCATTTAGGATTTATGCTAGTCATAGTAGAATACCTGACTTCACATTTTTTACCCTAATATATTAACAATGCATTCAGAAGGCAATTATTAATGAATATTTATGAACAGTACTTACTGGGTTGACAAAGTCACCTGACCTACTTGCATCTGCTGAGTGCCTTTTTTTATGGGTAAGCATACCCTATTTAGAAGCCAACAGATGAAGATTGCTCCATTTATTGGAAAAATTGCTTTTATTTCAATAATCCAAGCACTCCTCTAGTTGGTTCATCAGCACTGAGGTTTGCTATTAATCATATCTGTGTGTTTAGCTGGCTGCAATTCATGAAAATTGAAACTGCTTTCATGCATGGTTTTTTCACCTTGGTACTTCCAGCAACATGCTGAAAGAGAATCAAAATTTTGCAAGATTGCCTGACTGGACTGAATGAACATAGAGTAAGTAATTTCCACGAGTTTATTAAAAAACGTCCATCAGCCTATGTGGATGCAGTTCATTTCATTCAGGTCCTGTTGTAAATCCTGCATACAGGAATTGCTGCTGAGTAGATTATGGTCCATTTACTTCTTTGGAGTTACACTTGTATAAAACTATAGTAGAATGTGAAATAAGCTCAGACCTTGAGCTCAGTGCAAAAGAGAAAACTGCTGACAAATGTGGCCATAACCACTTGCAATGGGACAGTTTAGGCTATGAAGGCATTTCTCTGTGCCTGTTATACTTTCTTTTCTGATTAAGCAGCTCCTGTTGTCTTTTCATTTTAAAGAATCAGGTTTTCATATCTAGAAGGCATTGTGTGCCCTTAAATATTGTTTATTCCCATCTGTAAGATATATGCTCACGAAAAAAATGTGTTTATCTGAATATAAGGCATCATTTGTTGGAACTAAAATAGAGCAGACAGGGAACTATTATACCTGAGGCTTATCTGGGTATTCTGAATGCCAGATTACTGTGTCTCTGCATTACACTTTGGTAGAGACAGCAAGACTAAAGACTGATGAAAATATTTTGATATATCTACAGCCTTTCCATCTACAATAGAAAGATGTTTCGGTCTATTTTTTTAAGTGAATATCAGCAATTTTTTTTCCTCTGGAAAAGCTTTTCTTCAGTGCAGCAAAGACTGAGTTGTTTTATTGTGATTAAAGAAAATTTATGGCCTGAAATGTTCCAACCTACTATCTGACTAAGAAAAGAGTCCTTCCAGAAAACACAGAACCACATCCTCCCCTTAGGAAGCTAGTATATTATCTAACAATATTTAGAGAATAAATCAAGTGTCTCCATAGTTTTCTGAATATCTTTTCTGAATATCTGAACAGTTCACTTTGAACAGTAATTCAAATATAGTGTGGATCTGTTAGGTCAGGAAAATGTTACAAGGGTGAGTTTACAGAGTATTTTGCTGCACTTACTTTATCTAACTCCTAAAAAAGTATTAATACTTTATACAAGAAATACAGATTAGCTGTTTTAAATCTATCTTGGAGTCTACTTTTAAAAACATGGTATTTTTAAGTTATTCTTCAATGAAAATTCATTTTCATGAATATGATTCACAAAGTTCACTGCAACACAAAGTACTACAAGAGGTAGAGATCAGAAATAGTGCTGCTATCTCCAGCTTTTATACTTCAGAATTGCTATTTACTTTCATGAAAGGGAGAAACTCCAAGTTAAATCTCCTATAGTGACGTCTTAGCATCTTTTTTAGTAAGTATGTAAGTCTGCAGCCTGGTAGAAACATTATGATGTGCATCATCCAATAAAGGATCATTACTTTTGTAACCCTGTTTGGTTGAGCATGTAGCAATCCCATGCAAGAAAAAAGGCCCTTGATTTTCAAGGGATCACAAAATATTGGTTTATTTCTATGAAGTACTTTTACTTCCATAAAGGATGAACATTGAATTGATGTGTGGATTCATTTACTCTATCAAGTTTACTTTTGAGCATATCTGCATTATGGCAGAATTTGACCCTCCAGCTCAAAGATTAACAATTAGACTGATTGCTGAGCTGCCTATATGGACTACTTAATCTTTCTACTACAAATGTCCAGTCCAGACTGTAATTGTAAATAAACAAAGATATGGAGCAGGAGCAAGGGCACAATGTTGTACTGCTTCAGAGTTTCAGGCCTGAGTTGGAAAGACGATTAACTTGATCCAGATTTTTAAATGGAGCTGTGTCCTTCCATCCCAATCAGCCTCAGCAAAGAATGTCTTCAGACAAATGGTGTCTCAGAATTCATTAGGACTTAGGCAAAGATAAACAGACTCATTTTTTCCCCACTGTTCTTTAATAGAGAAATGACAATAAAATATTTTCATAGCTCTGAGGTAGAAGTAAGAACAACTAATGAAACTGGACTCACACCACTCAGATCACTAAGGCAGAATTCATATGAAAGACAAGCTTATTTTTAAATATTCACCTTTATATGGCAGAATCATGCCTAAATTTTATTGTACATAAGTTTGCTTGCTTAGGTTTCCCATTCAACACTGACATTTCCTTTCAACACCTTTTTTATGTTAATAAACAAGCTTACATTTTCTTCTGAGTTAGTTTTTATTGTAACCCATTGATTTAATTCAAGTATGTTTTTAACCCTTAAACTCATTTTGCCCAGGGTTTTTTTAAGTATTTAACCTTTGGTTTTAGTTAGTTACGCTTTTGCAACTAAATCACACTTGAATACTTGTGCAGCAAATATCTCTGAGGATGGGAAAAGGTCAGACCTTTAGAGCTGGAGAGAAGGCAACCTACTTGTGATCATCTTCTGAGTGAATCATTTTATGAGCTCTCCTAAACTATGCTACAGAATTTAAAGTTATAATTTTAACTGAAGATTAGGTTAACACACAAAGAGATACTTACTGCAGTCAGCTTCATCTGATAGGTCTTCACAGTCTGGTTTGTAGTCACAGATGAACTGAGACTCTATGCAATTCCTATTCCCACAGACAAAATCAGTGAGGGCAGGGCATTCCCTGGGATTCTCTCCAACTGAAACCAAGAGGACACTTAAATCAATATTGCAATTAAATCAAAGGATGCTTTTTAAAATTTGTTAGCTATTATACATTATGGCTTTAGCATTTTTCTACTGCTTCCAATAGATGTTATTTGGTCTCACTCTTTTAATGTTGCATTATATATTTCTAGACTACTGTATTTGCCTTGCCCAAAGCTTCAAAGGTAGGATGTTTTGGCTGGAAGAAAACTCAATAACTGTTTCCCCAGTGTATTTGTAGTGGACATTCTTTAGAAGAGGGTTCTGTGAGCTGTTGAAAAGTAGACAGGCAAAAGGCTTTATTGTGCTCGTAATGATATTGTTTTGGAAATGTTTTAAACTGAGAAAAATCACTGTTATAAACATTTGCATAATAAATAAACTTTTAGAGCCCTTATAAGATATTCAACCCTTTTTTGAAGGGTTTAGACAAACTGCTGCTCTAAATGTGTGAACCACCAAGAAATTTCCCTTAGGGTATTTAATATACAGATCTGTTTTACAACAATTTGTGTTCATCTCTGAATGTGAGGGAAAATCATGACATAAAATGAGAATAACTTAGTAACTCACACTCAAAACATTAGGTTCAAATCCAGAGTACTGAGATTCAGCCATCCCTGGACTGTAAAACTATAAAGGAACTTACATAAGTTTTTTTGTTATACCTCAGTGCACTGTGTGCATAATTTCAGCCAACAGTAATTGAAACTGTACTGATAACCCCAAATGCAACACTTCAAATGCACCCTGATGACCTTAGATTACCTTTCAGCCTAGAGCTTCAAGTTCTGCAAAAAGATGTTTAGGAGAATTTATTTTGACTGTATTCACTGTAATGTGTTTCATTTTTTTCCTTCAAACATGACTAAAATGTGGCATATTGTTAAACACAGTCTGATCAGAACACCATGATATTTACTTTTGTTCAGGCCCATATTTCCAGTGGAGTTGTTATTGTTGTCAGGGCATTAATCTCTTCAAATACTGGTACTTACTGAATTTTACACACCAAGGAACTGCATTTTCATTGAAGCAGAATAGGAAAAGAGAACTAAACATTTGGTTTAGTTTCAGCATGTACTCAAAGTAATACCAAATAGAGTGACAATACAGCATTAAAATGTAATCCATATATTTCAAAAGGATATTACAAAAAAGAAGAAAAAAAAATCTCCAACATTGGTTACTTGCAGAACCTCAATACTTAAATTTTCAGCTTTGAAATAAAGAAGCCCCTGTGCACTGACATACACACACAAAAAACTCTTTCCTAATTGATATCTGTTTCATTATTTTGTATTTTAATTTTTCACTGTCAGTTTGATCCGATTAGTGTCAGGGGATCCACACCACAAACAAATTGGCATGAAGGCCTTAAATACATGAAAAGCTGTGGCTGCTTTTTACAGACAATCCATGTGGCAGGGTGCCATTAGCAGAGGAGTCGACTCCTGAGAAAAAAATTGACTGAGGCATTTTTGACGGTTAAGGCAGTTTTCATGCCTCTCCAAAATGATTGAAGGTACCACCAAAAATTCATTAGTATGCCTCATCCTAAATTCTGGAAAGCCACATAACTGAGGTTGGCAGAGACCCCTCCAGTCCAACCCACTGCTTCAGCCACCTCAAGTACAGCAGGCTGTGTGGGACCATGTCCAGTTGGGTTTTGGATTATATCAATGGATGGAGACTCAACAGCCTCTTTGGACAACCACTTGTGTTGGGTGATCCTCACAGTAAAGTGGTTTATTGTGTTCACATGAAATTTCCTGGTTTTTGAATTTGTGCCCATTGCATCTGTCAGTAGGCACTTTTGAGAAGAGTCTAAAGGCCTTATCTCCACTCCCTCCTCTGCACTGGAAATGATGCACTGGAAAATTAAACTACTTCCTCAAGTAATTCAGTGGCTTAAATAATGACAGAAATTAGATAATTGCAGATCCATTAGCATACAGTAATTTTCACTACATGTGAAAGTGGTACATTATCACCATACAGGGGAGTGACTTTTGAAAATCCATGGCTTTGTGACTGATCATATTCCACACCATTATCTAGACAAAGCAACATCATTTATATTTAGTACTTAATTATAGTTGTTCTCTTTTTAAAAAAACAAGGAACTTTATAGTACTTCAAACATACCATAAACCAGCATTTAATAGTGTTATTAATCTCTTTGGTTATCCTAAAATAAAACGTGATTCCAACACAGACATAATGAAAATTTTTATCTCAACAGGTGTAAATGTCATAAACACAAATTTACATATCTATGAATTTTATCTTCTTGGTGTAAGACATTTATATGTAATTTTTAGGAATATCAGGTTACTTTTATGATAATGATAGTTTTTCTGTTGTAGGCTTTGGCAGAGAGAAATAAAATCTCTCAAATCAACATAGTGACATTAGCATTGTACAGTGTAACCAAATATTCTAATCTCTATTTGGAATTACAGCATAAAAAACCAATCCATTCCTTTTCAACAACAACAAAAAAACATTATAGAGAGCAAAAATATCACCCTAAGCCAAAATAATAATATAGAATAGAAAACACAAACACAGATAAGAACTGAATAGCTTATAATAAAAACCAACCTTTAAATCAGCATAGAAATAACTAACTAGATTATAAAGAACCAGTGGAGTAATTAAATCATTTATTTCCTCATAGGTCAAAGATATTTTCCAGCAGCACATATACCCTTATAAATAATTTCCCCCCCTTACATTAAATACTTGGGTATTAGATCTTTATAAATTAACAAACAAACAAAACCAAACTATTTTTATGGTATGCAAAAAGTATAATCTTTAATTGTGCCCATTTATTTGATTTTCACCTCAGAATTCCAGTTTTTCCAAAAAGCCAGGACACCACAAGAAAGTAGCACAAGACATACTTTAGATGGAATAGTAGCTAATGACTGCATGTTATGCAAATCCCTTTACCAAATGAAATGGCAGTACTTGAAAAGGAAAAAGCATATACAGGATTTCACTTTTCAGTTAAGTACAAGTTTGTATTGATGCAGCAAAGAGCCATATAATCTTCTAAGTGTTTTTAAGAGGCCAATAGAGCTGGCTTGGCTTCTGGATCACTTAAGCCTAGAAAATAAGCATATTAATTATGGCTGCCACTGAACTTGCATTTACATACACTTGTTTTCCTTTCTACATATTTTGTTCTGGACAATTCAATTCTCAGATTACAAGCAAAGATCTTCCCTAGTAAGGATTCTTGTGTGTGTTTGTATACACATAGAAAGCACACAAGACACAGGTGCACATCATGCAAACCACAAATAAAATAAATTGTGACTCTGTTGTGGATACAGGACAAGCTGCAGCTATATTTATTTTATACTCTTCTCCAGTATATGTTGTCTATGGAAGACTAACCCATATAATGGACAAAGAATTTATAGATGTGACAAGATTCATTTGGAGATAGCTGATAAATAAGACGTTATTAACTGAGATTTTTTTTTTCCCAATCACCAGGAAAGGTCTGACTATGAAAGAACTCACGAAACCATTCTTATTTCCTTTAAGTTTGCAACTAGAGGACAGCAGCAAGTCAGTGACACTGACTATTTCTCCGAGTACGAGAGCTTACTTGTACCAATGCTTTGTAAGATGTAAATATTCCTGTGATGTCCATTACATCTAAAATCACAGAAAGAACCAGATGTGTCAAATATCAATCCTATACATTACAGATCATTATTGTTTGAAACAAAACGGGTTAGGCCAAAAATACTTAAGTTTAATAGATAACACTAAATATCACAGATTCGATGACACAGAGTAAATGTTTAAAACACTTCTCATGAAAGAAGAGATTGATCACACAGGAAGAAATGCTTGAGTATTACAACAATAAAGACATAGGTTTTCAGAGGTTGTATTTGGCCAATGCTTTGTGCTTTTGAAAGTTGCAGCATGAATCCCAAATTATTATGGCTCCTAAAGGCTGCAGTGAATAAGAGTTTGAGCTGAATTTGGAAGCAGGGTACTTCAAGTTCAAACACACTAAGCCACTGTTCAGCAAGAGTCTCATTTCTGCTCTTCAAGGGAAACACAGGCACTCAGTAGTACAACACAACCATGTGAGCAGTATGAAATGAAACATAGCATACAATGCAGATTCAATTGAAATGAGCCTTTTTTCCTACTATTTGTCATTTTAGAAATTACAGTCCTTCCTGAGTAGAAATGTTTTCAAATTAAAGTTGAAAATTCACCTCTTTCTATTTTTTGTTGTTTAAATGTTGTTATTTAGTGGAAGTACTCAAATCACTTCTCTCCCCTCTTTCACAACACTTGAGAAATAGGAATAATCCAAGATTAAAAAAAATAATAAAACATCTTGTTGAAAATATTATTCAATTAAAGGAAATTTAATTTGCAAGTTTTACCCTTTGTTTAAATTGGAATTTATGAAATACACACTCCCAGAAGGTTTCAGTACTCAGCTGTGCTCTGAGATTCAGAAATGATGAAATACAATTTTCATCAAGTTTTTCATTTCCTTATCTCAATTGCTCAGTACTCTTTTCTGCATGACTTTTTATAGAACATTAGAATTGTATTAGCCAACTCATCAATAATGCTTCTCTCCACAGATGACCTTGGAAATCTATTGCAAGGAAAACTAGATGAAAAGTTTCTGTTCAAGTAAGCTAGATATAATTTCAAATAAGGATCTTTTATAATTTTAAAACCATAGAGAATTCTCCTCATGGAATGTATCACTCAAAGGGCCAGATTTAATTCGAAGATGTTTTGAGTCCGACATAAACAGTAGATCCAACAAATTATATTGACTCTTAGGGGAGACTCTGACCTGAAGATACAAAATTCTGCCAAAGGAGTTCTCAGAGCTGTTCAAAGCAAGCAGTACTGTGCCTAAGGCCCACAATCACCAGAAAGAATAAAAAACTTATTCCTAGTTCTGGAAATGCAGAACTGGCTCTGGCTCAAGCAATACAAAAGATAAAATTCCCTTTATCTTCTACTACTAATATCATGGAGTATATAAATCCACAGGAGACATGGACAGAAGCTTTTATATTTGATAAAGACTGAAAGACCAGCTTTGGCATGCAGTGTATCAGCAGGATAAGGATCTCAGAGTACTCATATAGGATCTACCATATTTTGCCGAATACCAAAGGACACACAAGGGAGGAGCACTGAGGACTGAGCAATGAGGGTCTGGTTGTTCTAGGCTTTATATCTTTGGAATCTGCAAGTGGTAAAAGAAGGGGAGAAGTGAAAATAAAGCAGAAATAATGAGATGCTCCTGCAGAAAATCCTATTTCCCAGTAATTATGAACATTAAAAGTTACACATAAAAGTATATAGTGAAACAATTTGACATTAGATCTCTACTTCTTGGCTCTTTTTCCCCTCCCTGTATGTACTCTATCCTAATTCCAGTGTAGAGTTACATAGCACATCAGAAGGTTCAGATGAATTTTAGAGCTTTTTGATTATATCTACACTAAAAGTGATTGTCAAACTATTGCTTCCACTATGCTGCAGAATCAATCAAAACAACTCAATCACAGCACTCTCCAGTTCTCACAGATACCTTAGAAGCATTTCATATTATTTTTTTTTTAATACAGACTTATCTTAATGTGGCCCACAGGGGTTGTTGTGACAGACCAATGGAGTAGAGCACATAGTACAAGCTGCAGTTATCTACAACAAGGAGGCACTTCCTCAGCTGAGTGCTCTCCCTGTCTGCAGAATGGCTGTTAGATGTGAAATTCATCTTGGGTGCAGCCTTGCACAGAGGTCTATGATGGGTTACATGCAGTTTGGCTGTACTGGAAGGGTGCCTACTTTCTAGAGTTGTTTTACATGAAAATGAATTCAGGCTGGGACAGGGGTCATTCTTTTAGTACCACCTTTACAGACAAAGATTGTAAGTTTAAAAAAGGTAGAAAGTCCATTCACCTCTGCCCTGTATATTTTAGTAGCCATATAAAGCCTTCTCTTGTGGCCCATTTGAAATAGGTGGAGTCAAAAAATCTACCACTGGATATGAAGAGTAAGCAATATGGGAAGTAAGGGATAGAAGGGATATCCTCTGAAAGGCATTTGTGGCTCATCTTCACCTTGCCAAAAGGGAGATTATTTTTTGTCTAGAACCAAATTGTGCATATCTGCACCCTCTGCTGAGTGTAATGAGATCTAAGTTCAGTAAAATTTTTCCACAAATGATGAAGTACATTCATGTTAATGCATGTGACACAAAGCCAAATTAGGTTAAGGCTAACAAAACTTCCAGACATCTCCAATGAGCTTTCTGTCTCTGTAATGAAGAAGACTCAATATGTAAAAGAAAATTTTAAATTGACAGCTCACAATGAAATCAAAGAATAATTTCCTTGTAAAGGCAAAATACAAATATTAGACTAACAATTAAGAATGTAATCATTGATATCAGCACATTTACTGAGAAGTTTTAGCCAGGTCATGTGATTCCAGTGCCCCATGTCAGAATACCCTGACATTGACCTATTTATAAAAACAAGTGGGAGACATCATAAATCATTAAAATATTTGAAGGGAGAAAAAAAAAAGAATTAAAAGACTGGGCATAAATTCTGTCTGAACATCAGTGAATATCCTTAGTGACTAATTTAGGTTTGGCAGCTTTCTCTGTCTGAATTCCCTTCCCTCTCACTTCAGGGCCAGATTTGTACTGAATACTTCTATTATCAGAGCTTAAACTTCTCTAAAGTGTTTGAGAAGAAGGAACTAAATTCTCCACTAAATATAAAGCCTTGCATGATACATTGCTGAGGATTCAAGGGAAACACTGGCTTGTTTTAAAAATGAAAAAGCTGGCCTACATACAAAAACACTAGGATGTTTTAGTTATTGCCTCTCTGATCTGCAAAGCGAGGATGGAATTCTAATGAGAAAGGATTTTTCTGCTGAGACTTTCAAAGCTTCTTGTTTATGAGAGCATGGAAGTAAAGTTGTTCAAAGGATTTCAGTACCTTCACCTATGTTTTTTGCCATAAAGGTAAGGAGGAATACAAATATAGGAGGAGAAGGGGAAATAAAAAGTTTACTGCCAGGAAAACAAGCTTTATTATATTTTAAGGAAAATTTATGTCCAGGTCAGTTTGGTGTTTTCCTATTAGTAGATTGTGGAATTTTTACTTTTCTTTCTTTTAAAAACTAAATAAAATTATAACATCAGAAGATAAGACTGTGGGGTCTGATTCCAAACAGTCCACTGACAAACATCACTGTAATGGTTCTGTCTTATTCCTGGATTTCTATGGCACTGAATTCTCAGACTATGAAAGATTATATAAATCAACTAAATATCAAATGTTCTAAAAACTACCTTCAAATTTTAATTCAGTTATGAATCTCTTATTTTCATTTCTCTTCCCTTGTTTGTTTTTCAGGAGGTGCCCTGGGATGCCAAACCCAGTATGTATGATGTGGCTGAGTCTTGTACACATCCATGCCACTCAATGTGGTGTATCTGAGAGTACAAAATTCCTTTTCTTTAAAATTATAGATGTACAAAATTCAGATTTCTGGTAACAGCATGCCTGAGAAATTGTGCTCTTGATTCACTATTATATGACAGTGAGCCATCAACTGGGAAAGCAGATCAATAATGCTTGAAGTGCTCCTTAATGAGAGCAGACCACGTTATCATGAAGTTAAATGTCGTAAGTGTGAAAAATAAACTTATCATTAGGGATTATTCTGCATGACCCTCATAAATATTTTACCTTTTTATTAAGGTAAATGGAGACATTAAATGGAGATCTTTTTTTGCAAATAACCTAATGCATGGCCAAGGCTATTATTAAAAAGCACAAGAAATGATGACAGTAAACTCTATTCAGGTTACATATGCTCAGTAATGTTGTATAAAGAATTATTGTATAAGAAGCTGCAAAAAAGTATCAATACATCTGTTTATTTAAGAACAATTTTTTCTAGATGTGATGTATCAATCACTATTTTTCATATTTTTAAATTTAACCTCTAAAATAAAATGTATCAGATTCAGAATGTAACCTATTTTTGTTATCACAACATTGGTACACCCTCTCAAAACCAACTGGTAAGACTCTTTTTTATCTTTGTTTTATTCTATCTTTGACAATATTTCCTAGAGCTCACATTTCCAATAAACCCACAGTCCTTCTTACCCGTCACTTCCATAGAAATTAGTGAGACCTGAGGAAAATGAGCCTTGAAGGAAAGGGCCTCAGAATATCAGATCATAATAAATAGAGTAATTTGTGGTATTCTGTAATATTCTATGATATAGAAGCTGTTGACAAATTAATTTTTTATTGGAAATAGTGAAAAGAATCTCTCTAATCAGTTGAAAATCCTCATATGAACCATGTAAATCACAGCTACATAAGTGAAGAGTAAATAATCCACCTCAGTGCAGATACTCTTACAATGTATACAGCTTATAACACACTATATGGAAGCAAGCTGAAGGAAAATACATGTAAAATAAAAGAAGTCTTTAGATATGTTAAACAATGATATAATCATTGAATGTTACCATACTGCAGGAAACAGATCTAATATTCACATGTGAAAATATCACATGGGCTGCCTCTCTCTTCCCCTTTCACTGTCTCAACTTGAGTTCATAATTTCTGCAAAGAGGCAATTATTTTATTGTGCTGACTGTAAACCACGTCCCAGGAATACCATTCAGAGGCTCCCAAAAGGACAGTCTGTGAGGAGGAGGCTATCCCAAAATATTTGAAAGCTCCAGAATTGCTCTTACATTAGTTTTCACCATTAAATGCTGCCTGCTGAGAAGCAGCTAAATGTTCAATTATTTTCCCCATGCAATTTAGAGCATTCTCATTTCAACTCAATTCTGTTTATTTTAAACCTGTTTTTAATTTTTAATTATTTTCAATCTCCAAGGTTTTTCTGTGCATGCTATATTCCACTTTTTATGTATCCAGAATACCCATAATATGTAAGATTTTAATTTAACAAAATAAGACCAAGTAGAAAATACAAATGTGGATTCAGTTGCCTTGAGGACCTTGTCATATGTCTAGTCCAGCAATTCTACAGCTACAAACACAGTACATGGGTAAGTGCTGTAAATCAAGTAATGTTTGTTGATCAGAAGCCCCTGTTCCCCCTCTGCTTTGTATGCTACTCCTCTTTTTGAGTCTGGCCACAGTAAGATTGTGTTTGCTGACTTTTAGCTTTGTTACGACACACACAATAAAACTGTGAACTTCGTGCTGCAAAAAATACAATCTGTACATGACATGCTTTCTCTATCCTGAATGCCCCAGGCTTGGGTCAGGTGGGAGATGTTATTTTTTGAGAAACTGGCAAAATGTATTTTGCTTGTTTGTTCTACAGAGGTAAAGAATCAATAATAGCAAGAATGAGAAAGGTCAGACCAGGCTCCTTCAAGTCATCATGCCAACAGGAAGGTCAGCATACCAAAAGTCTTGAGAAAATTAAGCAAGCAGGTATCAACTTGTGGAGTAGAAGGCAAAAAATCATTTGCAGAGTGCAGAGCTGATATGAAAGGCACTAAAATGATTGCCTTTTAACGTTGGTTTGAGGCTAAGTATCCTCATATAGATAAAAAAACAGGGAGTAGAGGTGGGGTAAGCTGTGGTGGGGTGTGGGTTGCTTTTCCAGGTTTTGTTTGCTTGTTTTGTTTTTTTTACAGCTGTGCATTTTCACAGATGCTCACGGATACAGCTGAAAGCAAACAAATGATGGGCCTCTGATCCTGCTGGAAAGCAAAGGCATAAACACATTCCCATAGGACACACACACCTAAACTTTAATGATAACCCTGCTGTACGCCACATACACTACCAGAGATGCTGTAAGGAAATGATTCCCGAGTGGATAAAGACTGTGCCCTATTAGAGTGCAAAAGCAGTGACCATGCAAGTGACAACTCTGCAAAGGACCAGAATCTTGGGTCTCCAACCTTCCCAAAGCAATCTTTAAAAAATTTGTATTGCATACTGAACTTCAATTGTACATATCAAACTTCTATGAGAAAAGCCTCCTCTGAATCATCCATCTTCATAAACCATGATTTTCTGCAAAATACACAGGAATATGACTGTGCTGAAGCTGTATGTGAAAGTACTTGGAGCACTTGGTGCAACTGCCTTCCCAACAGAGCTTCTGCCTGAAGCAGTGCTGTAAAACAGATAGTTGCTATAAAGGAATAAACCAAGTTACTTTCTGAACTGTTTCACTGCAAATGTATTTTAATGCAAGACTTGTAACAAAACACTGTTAACATTCAGATTTGTAGGTTCATAGACTAAAACCAATGTAAATTTAATCAATCTTAACATTTTAAGAGATTGAGGATATGACAGCTTTCCAAATCCTTATTGAAGCAATTTCCTTCCTTGCAATGACAACTCTGGAATATTTCTAGTTATGCTTATATGATGTCATTTTTCAGGTTATTATATAATATGTGGACTTAAGAGTAAGAATAAATATTTTTACTCTATATTAAGATATGTTGGTACCATCTTTATGCATTTAACAGAGATACTGGTTCTTCCTTATAAAAATAAACTCTACTATTTTTATTTGCTGAATATCTTCATGAATCTGACTGTGAAATGAAGTGTCTATTTTTTTCTAGCCCCAAAACAGAACAAAATCCCAGAGATGTGGTTTAACTAGACCCCACTGGTATGAATTAACACATGTGAACACAACTGGCAACAAATTGCAAGAGAGATCAACATCCACTTCCTTATTCAAGATGATAGATGCTGACCTACCATCTCCTACCAGGGCATCCTTGCCTCCCTAGCCATGCTTTTTGGAGAACAAACATACACACAGCAATGGAAACAATGAAACACTCTGAAAAAAGACAAGGGGCTCACTAATGCTGAAGTGCTTTGTAGAGCTTTTAAGAGTCCATCTGCCTTAGAGTTTTATTAAAGTGCAGTTCTGAAGAAGGTCCCAGATTTTAACAAACTTCCTTTCTTTGAATTATACAACAATTTCCGAATGCAAACCCTTCACTTTTTAGATGCAATTAGATCAAAATATGTTCTTCAGAAGTTCATTTTTCATACTTGAGTTGATGATTGGCTTCCAGCCTATGGCAGAAGATTAAAGCTTGCTCAAGCAACTACCACAAAACTCATACAGTGTTGATATGTGGCATCAGCACAATATCAACTCATTTAACAAAACCACTTATGTTGTTTCACACTGCTTCCTACAAGATAGAAAGACCCCATATTTTCCTGAGAGAAGCCATGATCTACCTACTCAGTGTTTATTTTCTTGGGTTTAGGGGTTTCTTTTGTTACTGTTTGTTTGGTGGTTTGTTGGGGGTTTTTTGGTGGATTTTTTTTTGGTTGTTGTTGTTGCTGTAGTTGTTCCTGTTCCTATTGCTTTTGTTGTTTTTAATAAGGGCAAATTTTGTTCCTATTTTAGCTTATGTCCACAGAGATATGAATTAAATAGAGTATTCTGTGAAGGAGTCAAAAGTTTAATTTTCCTGACCTTAACAGTTCAACTGAACTGGGAAAAAGAATATTGATAAAGGTTCATTTGTAGTTTCCACTTTTTTTTATGGCAAGAGACTTTATAATAAAACACAGGCCACAGATTTCATATAATATAACCTGACACAATTTATAGGAAATGTTTAAATTATGAGATACATCAGAGACTAAATAACTTACCAGTGAATTAAAGAAGGAAAATTCTTACTCAAAACAAAATAAATAAAGGAAACAAAACCTTGGTAATTTCTTGGATTTATCTTCCATAATTTAATGTGAGAACACCACATGAATGTATGTGCAGAGAAGAATAATAAAGTTACAGGAGCATAAACAATTTATTAATAACTGATTTTATGAGCAGTGAAATTATGATGAGAACAGTAAATTATGATGTACTTAAAAACAAACAAGCACTTCCTTCACCTCATGTAGCACCCATCTAGAAACTTTCCTCTTGAACTTACTTGTGGTGCAGTTGTGGAACTCTATGTCATCTATTGCTGCTCCTCCCCTCAGGTGTCTGGTACGAATGCCTTCAAAGATAATTTCAAAATTCCTTAGCTTCCCCAAGTGCAGCTTAACTCTGTTCCACTCATCACCATGAGTTCCTGATTCACTCCATATTTTCACAATCCCATCATCAGTCTGAAATTTGAATAAATTATATATAGTTATATATATACATGCATGGATTATCAAACACAAGTTTTAGGGAAAAAATCCAAACCAAATAAAAAAGAGAGAAGTCTTGAAGGTGCCCATGCAGTTGTGTCAAGAATTGGTAAACATATCCTTTGCTAGAATAATAGGAAAGGTAGTGGAATTGTGGAATTAAATGAATACTGTGCAAGTAACAACCATCAATAGCAGAAAAAGTCTCAGTAGAGAAATTACTTTGTGTGTGATTGAACTGCAAAACCATCCATTTTGTTAGAGTTGTATTTAACTTTATACAAAACTGTTCTTTGTTTTTAGAATATCTTACTGGATGCAAGGCTACTCTACTATTTTAAATTATATCTATTTATCTTTAAAAATTCATGACAATGGTGAAAAAGAGGAGGAAAACTAACAAATATGTGATAACTATAGATTTAGTAGAGCTTATTTGAAGGTAAATAAGAATAATCTGACTCACAAGTACACTTATATATTTTAAAGCTTTTCTTTAGATCTCTTATCATACTACCTATCTGGCAAGTCAGCAGCAAACAGCATGCTTCATTTTATAATAGTAGTGTTAGAATGCAGGTGCATCCATTTCCCTTGCTGTGAAGGTTTGACACATATATATGATGACATCAAAAGGAAATATTTGCAAAAGTTTTGTATATATCTAAATCTATTTTTCTTTGTGATTGTCTGACTAACCATTCAAACTGTAAATAGGAATTTTTTTCTACTCTTTTCATAGCAAAAGCCATTAGTACTCCAGCTGGGGTTAAGAAAAAACACTGTGAGATGCATCAAGGAGCTAAATATAATGCATAACAAAAGTTCTAAGATTGTAGTACATGAACAAGCAAAATCTAAGGAAAATAGAGACAGCAGTAAAATAGGCAGGGAAGAAAATTAATTACATTTCTTTATCCATGGTGAACCTGTTAGATCAGATTTATGTTAATAAGAATGTCTTATGCATATTTATGATGAGAAAATGAATCTTGGTGCTTTAGGTATTGTATTCTGAATAAGAAAGTGCAGACAAGCATGCACACAAATATTACATTAGTTGTTTGTGAATCAGGGAACTCACAGGATTGTTGATATCTTTTAGAAGGAGGTCCTCAGACCTAACAAAGCATAGAGACACTTGAAGTGTGGCTTGGCAAGGGTGTTCTGGAAAGTCATAATGAACAGTGAAGGAATTTTTGAAAATGATGGCAACTTTAATTTAAAATGCTAAACAGGAAAGAAAAAAATGGGGATGATTTTCCATAACTTCATGCAAAGTTATAGATATCCAGCTGAATAACTCTATTTCTGCACACAACTAATGATGTTAAACTAGTGGTGATAGCAGCCCTTTTCAAGTCCTGATATCTGAGCACACAAGCACCTACAGATTCAACTTTAGGCATTGCTTTTTCAGTTATGTCTCATTTGTTTAAAGCCAATGACACAGTCCATTAAAGTGAAAATAATATAACAGGACCTTAGTAGTGCTTTGCACCACTAATTCCAGAGCTGATGACAGCTGGTTATGATGTTCTTAATGAATTTCTCCCAGTGAGACTCCTGACTCTGTGTGCCATCACATCAGCTGCCCATTCTGTTGACAGCCATAGCACCATAGATCATCTCAAGCTGAAGGGGACCCATGATGATTTTCAAATCCAACTCCTTGCTTCTTGCAGAGGTACTTAAAACTAAACCATGACCAAGATCATTGTCCAGATGCTGCTTGAACTCAGATGTGCTTTGTGCTGTCATCCCTGGGGAGCTTGTTCCAGGAACCAACCACCCTCCCAGGGAAGAACCCCCTTTTGGGCCTGTCATCAGTGCAATTAAGGGGGACTAGAACCTGATGAGAGTAAGATCTTTTGTAAAACTTACATGTGTATTTCAGTACAGAAACCCAGCTTGTAGGGCTCTGTATTAACACTGAGCTCAAAAAGGGCAGATACAGTAATTGAAGTGGTAAAACAGAGTGGCAAATCCTATTTTAAACTTACTCCTATTATTCCTGTTCATCAATAACTATATCTATTCCATTGATTCTGATATTTTTGAACAGCTTCCAAGAGAGTATTTCTTGTTATTGAGGTAGTTTGTTTATTCTGCAAACATCTTCCACCTATTCATGACATGAGTAAAATGAATGGTTATGATGAGTTACATTTGGCCTGTTGTGTTCTCCAGCACAGAATATAACCCCAAAATGTAGAAAAGATGCACTTCTATACATTCATCCATTTGTTGTATATGGACCCTCTTCTGTCTGCACTTGACAACTGTTTGGAATAAAANAATATTTATAATAAATATTATTTATTATAAATCTGATTAATTTTCCAAAAGTTGCTCAGTGCTGTGTGAATTTACACAAAATTAAAACTAATATTAAGTTTTAATCAACTTAAAATGAAGTAGATTAAAATAATGCTGAATTAGAACTGACTTGCCTTATATTCATACCTTTGAGCATGATAGAAAAATTCAAAACTTTTTTCTATCTGAACATAAAACCCCAAATCTATTACAAAATTAGGTGTATTGAAGATTGAATGTATGGAGATAGCTGGGGCTTTGTAAAATACATAGAGATACGTATTTGTATAAAATCTGGAGTAGTTAAATGTTACACAGCTAACCAGAGTATGAGCCTCATGTCTGCTACAAGCCAGATTTGGATTGATTTCACATAATATTTCATTACATGACATTCTGTTCAGACTAACATTGTGTTTATCACATTGATTTTTGAGTAAAGGATGCCACAAGTAACAAGTGATAGGGATCACCTATTTCTTTAGAAATAACCACATAAAAATGTTGTAGCAATCAATTTATATATGGTATCATAGCCATAAAGTATCAAATCTTTATGCAATTACAGGCACTGGGGAATTTTTATACAGTGAGACACTGAAATATTTTTTGTTGAGAAGAATTTGTCCAGATGGAAACTGTATTGCAGTCTCCTTGCACTTCACAAATTACTGAATATGAGTACACAAATAAAATGCAGAAGAGACATCTCTCTTCTTGTCTGGGTTCCACAGAAGGAGTTCCTTCTGTTGAATGTCATAAAGCATGAAAGGCTGATTTTTCACTTACTCAGCAACAGCACTACATACCAAAATGAAAAGCATCCTCACCCACTGCATGACTGTGTAAAGGTTGTTCCAATGCAGAGTGCAAAGTCCCTTCAAAGTCATAAGCTCTACACATTGTCTGCATCAAACATCCAAAGAGGGGTGGGAAAGGAAGAGACAAGCAGGAAACTTGGCCTTCCTCCTCTCCCCAGGCCAGAGAGTGGAGCTGGCATGGCTCAGGGCTGAAAGCTATGCACTTCAGGATACATGCTTGGCATGAGAGAATCATCACTTTGCAGATTCCATTTCATGAATTATTGTTTTGTTTTCTGCATTCTCCAACCTTTTAATGTCTTGTGCTTTGGCATTTCTTTCATATCTTTGGAATGTGTTTGCTTCTAAAACAAACACAAATATGGCTTAAGGAGGATGAAAAAATTATTCTGTGCTTTGACCTGCCCATTGTATCCAGAAATCCTTTGGTCTCTTTCCCTCTTGTCTACATATATTAATGAAAAGGAGAGTTATGTAAAAGATATATATGACAAGCAGAAATACGCTCAATGTAGAGGAGGCTGGGGGTCACAGGGCCACCTTTTTTCCTGCTTTCAGGAGGTTATTCTTTTGCTGAAGCCTACTAATAATGAGTGTAGATATCTCTTCAGGCTGGCTGGTTGGTGAGAAAAGGCCCATCCACACTCTGCTCCAACAGGCTGATAAAGGGTGGCTCAGATCTGTGGGTTTGGTGAATGGTCCTGTCTGTATGTGTGTGGTTTGACTCTGCTGGCTGTTGGTCAGGGCAGGAATCTCATCTTCCTGCTACTCCCCAGGAGTTTAGCTGCATGCAGGCTTCATGGAGACAGCCATGGTAAAAGAGAATTGCTTGTTGGTCATGCTATAAATTTTACAGGATGACTGGACCAAAGGATACAATAGAACACATTCTAGGTTTGCATATATATTTCTATTTTAGACTTATTGCTCCCCAGTATATGGTTTGCTATTTATTACAGCAGACTATTACCAAGCAAAAAAAGCTCCAGAAGTTTCCCCAGAACATAATTTTTACAAACTATTTTGTAATTCTGGGCTTTATAGTTCCCTAAACTCAACCTGAGAAATTCCAAGAGTTCAATGTTATTGACAGACCAAGTAAAAAAATTATCAGTTCTTCCCAAAAATATATACTAAGACTGCTAAAAACAGATGGCGTTTTCATTTAAGGCTCTGAAGAGATATTATTAATTGCACATCACTGCCCTCTGTGGGTGGAACATAACGAAAGGTCAGGCTGAGGTGAGGAGCCATCATTAAGGATAATTGGACAGTAAAGGGCATATTTTTACTTGGATTTGGGGCAGTGGGTCCTTGTCTTCCACTGGCACATCATGCTGAGGAAGAAACACTCTCAGAAAATGGCAGAATTACCTCTAAGAATGCCACAATCTGTAGGTCTATATGCCGAGCCCTACTGGAAAATTCATATTCATATTCAGAGGATTTTTATCTGCTTTCTGATGGTCTGAGGGGAATTCTTTCTTAATAATTTTGTTCCATTGCAACTCAGAATCTTCCTCATGCTTGTCTTCATCTGAAGGACAATCTAAAGAGTTTGTACACTCTTTTTTGAACACTTCAAGGGGAAGGTAATCTTACTAGGCTCAATATCCTCATTAATTCACCTGGGGATAGTATTAATGAAGGAGAGGAAGGATTTCTTTTTGTCTTAGAATTCCTTTTATTTTGTGGCTGAGTTTAATATTTTTTCTATCCATGAGAGACCACCATTATTCTCAAGGCTGCATTTCTAACAGAGTCAGAACAATATTAGGAGCAGACTCCAAAGCATGCACAAGGAGTATGTGATTTTCCATTACAAGATGCTGCAAAGAAAATTCCTGTGAATACATTTTCTTTCAGAGCAATACAGTAAATATTCCAGATGCAATTATAAAGATTCTTCTATGTGGTAATCTTCCTAGTTACATCTGCAGTGAAACAGCAATGAAACACAGATTTTGTTCTTGTTCTACACCTCTCCTTCTATTCATATTCCAAGCTGGGTTAAAAATATTTTCCTGGTTCATTCCCATCAGATATTTATTTCAGCAGAGCCACAGGAAATGAAGCAGAGCTTACCAAATGGATGGAGGCAATGAAAACATTTGTTAAATATTCCTGGACTCTTCAAACCAAATATACTTGAGGGCTTTTTAATCAGAGACAATATTTTCAAATGATTCACCAAAAAACCATTAACTGTTTGTTATTAATACCTTAAAAATACTTTCCAGATTCACTGTATCAAAATACTCCCATTTCCACAGCACCTTTTGGACTTTTTAGAAAAACAAAACTCTTTCTACATACTTTTATGAAAAATTAGAAAAAACATCTCTGCTTTCAGATTGCTTTGATAACTGCATCTTCCTGAAAAGCTTTGATGATCCAGAATCTTTTAAACATTATATATTTTATGCAAAGCACAGAAAAATAGTATAGAATGAGCATAATGTGACTTCAACTGTCTCTGTTTTTTTCTCTAGTTATCCCTCTGTTTTACAAGAGTATTTCAGGAGAGCAGTTTACTTTTCAGGCATTTATTCTTGCTTTAGAATGAAATCTATTTTAATGGTGTGCAAATGAAGTTAATTAATAAACCTGGTTTTTATGAAATTTTATTTTCCTTGATGTAGTAACATCATTAAAGTCTTTTCATGGCTGACCAGGTAGTTTAAAAATGGAGTATTCCAGGATGAGTTATGCTCCTTCCATGCTTTCTCCTTTTCTCAGCAAGGAGTTTTACGTGCACATCAAACAAACAGGAGGCAGTAGGAAGAAAAGCCACAGCATTTCCTTATTTGTCCATAATTTAAAGACCTTGTCCATGAATTTGTATTTTTCCAACCCACAGAACAATTAATATCTTTGCTGACACTCCTAATATCATGGATCTACTAATTTCAGCTTCATTGCTTGAGAGGGAGTCCTATTTGGAGAATGTTCTGAGCACCTTCCTTAGAGATTTGGGCTGATGCTATCTCTGCACTGCAGTACACAGAACATTTACTTAATTTAAAGATCTCACTTCCTTAAGTCTCTCATAAGTACCTTGAAACAAAAGTGCATTAAAATACAATAAAACTGAAGACTGATGCTGTGTAGCAAAATCTCTTAAAAATATTGTTGTGTCTCCTTCATCTGATGTTATATCCAAAGTATGAGCGATTCTATTTTTTTTTAATTTCCCACTGATTTTCTCTTAAAAAATCCTAAAACACTGTTTTACTTGAAAACAGTAAATTAACTGTAAAGAATTTGATCTTATATTTCATTCAAACAAAAGCTCTACATGAGCTAAGTGGTCAGGAGGGTCAATTTATCAAACATATTTAAATGAGTCAAAAAACTGAAGTCGAGATTTGTTTATGCAAGACTTAAAATTTAAGCTAACATATTCTTTCTGATCCTCTTCCCCATTTTCTTTGTTTCCTTGTTTCTTCTTTTCTCTCTTCCATCTTTCCTTCACAGGGACTTGAAGAAAACTGAGAGCAGCCAGTAAGGCCATGGAGGTGTGGGTCATGAGGGAGCACGTGTGTCCTCTGGCACATCTGCCCATCAGCATCTGACAGCAATTCAGTGCAAACAGCTCAGTGCTGCTTTACCACGGCACAGCTTAAAATAGCTCAGCTACCTTCCTTTAGGGAGAGGCATTTTATGGGAAAGGTTGATTAGGGAATGCAAACAAACCAAACAAAACATTTGTACATGTTGCTGTTAATAATGTAGGAAAATGTGGGCACAGCAGTAGTTATTTATTACTCTGCCCTTAGCTAATGTTTTGAAAATTTGTTGCTCCTATTAAATAATTCTCGTGATTAGCATTACTGTTAGATTTAGAAAATTGCTGCTAATTATCTGAATGTTGGAGCTCTGCATTAAACATATAATTCCAAATTTATTAAGTCTCCCTAGAATAGCTCTCAGACAAATAGAAAGAATTTCAATGTAGGAAGGGATTTTAAACTCAAAATTTATCTTCCATCACTAAACTGAAGGATGGTGCAGGATGCACTCTGGGATTCTGAATTTTTCAGCAAATTGAGGTAGCAGAAATGAAGAAACAGCATCAAATAAAGCAGACAAAAGAACTTCAAGGGTCTACAGACTAATACTTCCAAAAGGCAGGAACAAATTAGGGACAAGTATGCAACAGGATGATTTTTACTTTAGGAATATGGTATTGATGAGCTTACTCAAGCTCCAGTGACTTCAATGAAAATTCTTGACTCTCAACAATGAAAATATGCATCAAAAATCTCGACATTTTCAGTGTTATATGAAGGAATGAGGCATGCTATTTAATATGTCTCCATCATCAATAAAAAACACTTAAAAATGAAACATGAAGCTTATCAAATGATATGTTGGCGAAACTATTTTATCCAGGCAACATATGTACTACCTACGTACATCAGTATGCATAAAAATTTGGCTTCACTTTTAAGGACAACGTAAAAAAATGACACAAAAATTTGAATTTTCACAATGCATCATAGGAAAAAGGAAAACAGCAAGATGAAACAGAGATATTTCAGCTTTCAAGCCTTTTATTACAGTCTGTGTATATTAGTCTCAGTAGGTTTTCATAATGAGTTAATGACAAAACCCATGCAGGGACCCCTTTAATTTCCTCCTTTGTGTAAACTTTTAAGATGATTTTCATTCCCTGAAATATCTTTTCCCCAATTTTCATTTCCTAAATTAACATCACTATAATAAAGGATTATACATTTCAGCAAAAATATCCCTCATTCATTCTAATGAAAAAAGCTAGATAATAAAAGTGCACCTTTTTAAAAAATGCACCAGTTTTATTCAGAATTCTGGAATCTATGTGAATTCCTCCAGAGGATAAAAAGGCATCAACACCTCACCCTGCCATGGGTGCCAATACTTGCAATATTTCTAGAAGTAAAATTCTGAAATAGTATGACTCTTCTTTTTTAATTGCTCTAAGTGCTGGGTTGAGAAAAGTCAGTTTGAAAGATGCTTTGATAAAAATGATGGCTAACTCACCTAGAGACAGCAGTTTGTTTCAAGTAGGTACACATTGCAAGGAATGACAATTAAATTGCTTGTTAAAAAAGATGAAGTTACACTTTAAGCCCACTTATTTTGGAAATCTATAATAGAAAGGCAAGAATAATGTTTTCTTTAAATTATTCTATGTATTTCACTTCCTTATAACTTTTGTTTATTGTGTCACAACTATCAAATCTAATAGATATCATTATAGCCAGCTTTTGTTTATAAACAAGCAAACTTCTTTTATATTTGTATCCCTTTACATTCCCATGATAGTATTTCCATCAAATATACCTTTATGTGCTTAGGCTCTTAAAAATAAATTTCATATGTTATCCTTACCAATGAGAAGAGAGAAATAAAACAACTCACTGTAAAAGAGGATTCATTGGGTACTTTGTACTACTTCATCCTTTCCTCATTTCCTAGCCCTCCCAACCCTTCCTTCTCCTCAAACACATATATTTCTTAATTTCCTGTCATAATCTACCTTTGTTTGATTTTGGGCTTTTGGTAGCTTAAGGGATACAATTTTGATTGCTTGGATTAATTTTTTTTCCTTCCGTTGTGTTGCTAAGGCTAAGTAACAATAAACATCAAAGCCACTTCATAAGGCTATTAGCATTTCAAACAACTTAGTTCTGTTTTGTTTAAAAACTTGTTGCACCTTTGTTTTAATCACATTTTACAGATCTTTTTGGAATATTCTCCTCTCAGACTTGAGGCAACTGCATTTTTTTGGAGAAGCAAAGCTTGAAAGAGAAATAATCACTGTTATAAAAATTCTAAAATTCTGGACAACTGTTACAACTCTCCATAGTGCCAGACAAGGACAGTGTGCTAAATGCTGTGTAATGACAGATTCCATGGCCTAAAAAATAAAAGTAACCCCCTTACTTCTATGCACGACCTAAAAGAATGCAGAGCATATAGAATAGCAGATGTAACAGAACAGTTTATTAATCAAGATCATAAAAAGTTGTTTGCAGACATGAAGCAATCTCAAATCTGTCATACTTTTCCTCCTATAGGGAATACTTTGAATACCGAACTGAAAGATGGGAGGCAAAATCACTTATTAAATTTCAATGCTTTTTGTGGTTCTTTAACTCTCCTTCTCCTTTTTTTTTTCCCTAATAATTTTTTCCTTTATCAGTTTGGATATGGACTGAGAGAAGGAATACAAACTTGTTTTCCAAGTAACCAGTGGTGACATCTGTGATGTGTTGGTCTCAGAGCACCCAGCAGGAAGGAGGATGGCACAGCCCCTGAGTGTCTTGGGAAGTCTGTGTGTTCTAACAGCCACAGTGCAACTGGGACATGGGTAAAACTCACACCTCAGGTCTGCAGATCAGACCAGACACTGCCAGTGAGGGTTTGTCCAGGATGCCTTTTGGAAAGAAATGATGGTGAAGGACCTTTCACATGGTATGGACCCAAATACCATTTGAGTGACACAGTGAGCAGGCAGAAGCTGTGCTGGCAGGACAGCTTTTCTCCTCTGACACTCTGGCAGACACTTGCTAAGGTCAGAAGCATTCTATTTACAGTGTCACAGTGTTTACAAGATCAATTCCACAAAGTGGAATTATGGAATCAGCCTGTGTCCTCTCAGTTCTTCAAAATGTGAAGATTTATGCATGAAGAATTAAAGAATTATCACTTTAGCTGCCTTGTAAAATAAAAACCCCAAGACAAATCCAATTCAGCTGAACAAAGCATCTGGAATCTTCCAGAGACTTTGTTTGTTTTAGTCAATATTTCAATTTGGCAATTCACCTCTAATAACATTTTGATTCTCTGTATAATAATGAGTGGATCAATTCCACAAAGTTATCTTTAGTAGGAAAACATATCTTTACAGGAATTCTGGTAAGAGAAAAACAAAATAAAATTTGATAAAAGAAAGGAAAAAGCAGCACATACCTCTGATGTAACCAAAACGTATTTAGGAAAAGCAAGGCTCTTTCATACAGGACAATATAATTAAAAGATTAGTGATAATTCTTAGGACTGGCAATAGTAATTCTTAATTCTTGTACACTGTCATTAAAACTTTTAAGGTTTCAATGACTATTTAATCTGTCACTTCTTCAAAGTGGGACAGGATTGACATGAATATTCCCTATTAATCATCAAAGTGCATCATATGCTTTTTCAGATGTATGAGAGTGATTAATGTCAGTCAGGTGTCATTCCTACTTTGATGCAGTGGGATGTTCTCTGGGATATAACTGTATTTCATTCTCTGTGACATCTACTATACACCCTATTGATATTCTTTTGGAATATTCTTTTCAATTCAATTGTAGCTTTTGGGCTTGTAGAAATATAGAACAATTCCTCCAGGATAATAGATGAACTGGACAGCCTCAGGGGACTGAAAAACACTGAGGCTGAAAAAATAGTAAGTTCTTTATATAGTCAAAGCTCAATTAAGTATTTTAAGCTTCACTGAATTGATCCTGGACAAATGAGACATCTTCAATAGAAACATTTAAGTCCTGTCTCTGTAACATCTAATGGATATGACTATTTATTTCTTAGAGAATGCCAATCAAATATTTAAGTTTTTAATCTGCAGTTATTAAATATATTCTCCACAAATTGAGGGCTCTTACAACTGAAAGATATTCCCATAATAAAAAAATTCTCTATCCAGTGGCCACCCCCTAGTATGTTGAAGAACACGTGAAGTTACAAATATGTAAATACACATAGTGTGGTAGGGATGTACAAGACAAAAATTTGCAGAAGGATTCACGAGATGTTTGCATTGCCAGCACAGACACTAAAAATTTACATAAGTATGTGACAACGTTTACTGAAATGTTCTGAATTCAAATATTTGTCCAGGGACATTCCTGATGGTGCCTTATACTGCTTACTGAAAGGTATAGACAGTTACAAGACTACAGGAAGCTGTAAGGAAAGTACCAGCCACCTTTCCTCTTATAGATGCTCTCTCTACAGTGGGACAAATCATACTTGAGATTTCCTTTGACATGGGGAGTAAGAACCCACCATGGACAAAGAGAGGCTAAAGTGACTGCAGCAGTGGCTGCTCTGGGGGCATCTGTGACTTTAAGTAATAGGAATCCCACCCAGACTGGGACATATTGCATTTTAACAGTAAGTCCTGTGACCTTACCATATTTCTTAGGAAAAAACATCTCCCTGCTGGAGAAAGTACTGAGATCTCTTTCTAAGATGTCTTTCTTGTGGTAACAGAAGTAATTTTCCAGAGAAAGGTAAAATGACTGATGGAAAAACAAACTAGGGAACACGTCAGCCACATTTCAGTGTGAATAAGAGAATTTGGAATACCTTTCAACCGGTCAAACAAATACAAATAAAACTAAGGTAGAACAGGAAATTCAGTGCCACTTTTTTTTCTTCCAGTAATTTTTTTTGTTTTCAATTAAAATCACTCAGAGGTCCTTCCATTGTTTTTTCCCCAGTGCAGCAGCTATTACATTACCCACTTCTGGTTTATAGTTTCAGTAGCTGTGATAACCTCAATTCACTGGTTCCACTTCTTCACTTTTTCCTTAGATCTTGCAGACAGTGCAGAAGTTTTGTCTGCATTTTCTAAATGGATTTATTCCCCGCAGCAAATAAGCACAGAGCTAATTATCAGAAGAGTATAAACCTTTGAGTGTGAACTGAGGAAATATTGCAACATTAAAAAGGCGAATCAAAGAAACATACAGTTACTAAATGACAAAACAACCAAAAATAATCCCAGGGATTTCTGGAAGAATGTACTTTTCCCACTACTTCTTCAGTAGAAACGTAATCTCATCATGTCAGCTTGAAAAGGGATATTTCAAGATAATTTTTAAGACATTTCCATAGCAATGGCACCCTCTCAATAAAATCTGTAGCAGTTAGATTGGCATACTCAGAAAACTAAATTATATGTATGCTTTAGCATATTTTATTATCATTTATCATCATGTTCCTACTGTGGTGCTGCCCCATGGTCATCTCTAACTTTCTTTCTCATATGACCACATTTTCTGTGGATATTATTTATAAAACTATTCAGGACTTTAATTAAATACAATGAAAAATCTCTTGCCAAACTCTTTAACATTGCTCTTTTCTAGACAGGTGGTC
The DNA here is from genome assembly GCA_013398995.1 of Alaudala cheleensis. NCBI lineage: Eukaryota > Metazoa > Chordata > Aves > Passeriformes > Alaudidae > Alaudala > Alaudala cheleensis. The sequence goes on along the minus strand of VWYE01000489.1, from coordinate 41,503 downwards.
TCTTTGAAAGAATCTTACTGCACCACTATTGTCAAAAGATCTCAGCCCTAACCTGAATAAACACCTCATTGCTCTGGGCAACAAATTCTGGTACAACTTGGAAAGAGGGACTGCAATTTTTATAGAGACTAAATTGCAGAGATGCTGACTTTGGCAGACTATACTTTTAAGTAAAAAAAGTCAAAAATTAATTAATGAGCAGCTAGTGAGTCAGGGGAAGATTTTCATTAGTTCTTAATTCCTTTCCACAGCCCACTTGCTCCTAAAACAGCTAGACTGGGAAAAGAAAAAAGCAGAACTCTCATTCTTTTAGTAACTCTTGACGAATAGAGCTGGTCTATAAAGTGTTAAAGAGATAGAAATCACCTTAAATAACTTTTGATTGCTAATAAAGTTTTTGATAACATACTCCTTCTGAACTCCCATTGAATACAATGAACCGAACTGAATCACACTGTCAAAATGCTCAGAATAATGTTGTGCACTGCAGAATCCTTCATGACTAATGATATTTCCATGTCATAAATAACAAGAGTCTTTGAGTGTTCGCTCATCAATGAAATGAATTAGATGCCTCATGTATCAAAATTTAAATAGTAGCTCTTCTGGATCACATTGGAAATTCTTATTTAAAGAAGTTTTTCTTCCATGCAGATCAAACTAAATTAAACTGGAAAACAGTAATATACTATTGTGCTACTCAGGGGAAAGCGTGGAAGGCAACAGGGAGATGCTGAGAGGAAGACCAAATAACATCTAAATATAGGCTAAAGATTTTAATGGCATGAATGGCAGAGTAGCTTTATCATTCTGTCACTTCAAAGAAGAAGCACTTTATTCAGATGCCTAAATGATATGGTATAAATGTACAGAAAACAAGGGTAAGCAAACTGTTTAAAAGCTGAAAGATGCTTCACATTTGTGCCTTGATTTATTGACTCAGCCAAATATAGATTGAGTGCCTGCTCCGCTGTAATTTCAGACAATGAAACACTGTTTCCAATAAACTGAGAAGTTAAATACATAAAATAGAAGTTATACAATTGCCTTAGCCTGATTTTCCACTGTGGTTTCATATGACCTTTCCACAACCTCTATCTCTTCTCACATTTCAGTGAAAGAGAAATTGACATCCATAAAATTGGACGCCAAATAATAATTTAAATTATTAATAATAAAGCAGCACCCGTGGTATAAAACCTTATCCTATCATTAAATTAAGAAAGGTGTGGTGACATCTAATGGTTTGGAGAAAAGAAATGATTTTGAAAGGAAATAAAAATAAGGTTACTTGCACTTTTTTGCTTACCAGACCTTTGTTTTCCTATTCTAAGTGTTAGAATTAAAACAAGTTCAAAGTATATCACTGTATTTTTATTCAATGACTGCTATCCAACAAACAGGAACACTTTCCAATATAAGATTTTTTTTTCTCTTGTATGAATTTGAAAATTAAGCAAAAAAGTTGGGCTTGTACTTTTCATTTAGTGTGAAAATCTGAAAAACATCCACATCTTGTTTTGAGAGATACAGTCTCAAAGGTTTCAGTCTTTTTTGTTTGTTTGGTAGTTTGTGGGGTTTTGTGGTATGCTCACTCTCCTTAGAAAACAAGACCCCAATTCTGCTAAGAAAATGCTGATATTTTGATTGCACATGGTTATTCCTGGTTCACATTACAGCTCAACATAACAGCTAAATGTTAAACAATTCTCCTTACTTTTCATTTCCATAAGATCCATACTTATAATTAAGATTCACTTATTAAGAAATAAGCAAACAAACAAAACCACAAACTTTCCATATCATCTATACAACTGGAGCTAAAGAAAAATTAGGACCACAGATAGATTAAGGCCCTCTACTAACCTGGTATATGGGAGCTAAGAAACGCATTTTTTAGTGTTCATCTTCTTCTTTTAGTGTTTCTGCTGATGGCAAAATCAAAGATACCCTGCAGACCACATATTCCAGACTTAATGCAAATGGTCTGTAACTCCTGATTTTAGTAGTATTTTAGTGACACCTCTCATGTCTTCATTAATTTAAACAGAAAAAACTGTTAACATGGTTTCTTCAGTTTTGAAAGTAGTTTAAAATTCCTTATTTGAGCTCCCTGATCTCTTTTAATTTTGCAGACATGGCCTGGCAAACCTTGCAGAAACAAGTTACAAAAGGATGAGGAACATTGGGAAGTGCTGAGGGCAGCTGGAAACCTGAGGTGTATGACTGAAGGGAAAGACCTATTGGAAGAATTCGAGCCCACAAGGATGCTATAAATGGACTATGGGATTTCCATGAGTGGGCAGGAAATTGATCCCTGAGCTGCAATGACACTTTCACCAGCAAGCACCATGAAGTTACTGAGTTATGGGAGGTTTTGCTTGCGCAGTGAGACAGTGGGAAGAAACTGGTGTCTCTCAAACTCCCACTGCATTGACACTATTATTCTCTGCTGCAAATGATGCCTACTCTCTAGAATGCTCTCGGACCTTAGTGCATGCAATGAAGAGACAGTCTACCTAATACAATGGGGGCAACCTGCAAACAAATACACTTAGAGATTATTACATACACATGTGTACTAAAACATTCCTTGTCTGACTCTCACAGGAAATTGCCAGAATCACATCCTCCCATCTTTGTGAGATTAATTATGGCAAACACAGAAACACAGCTGGTTCGGGGTGGTTTTCAAGGTTTTTTTTGGTTTTTTGTTTGTTTTTTTTTCTTGTTTGCTTGTTTTGTTTGTTTTGGATTTGGCTTTTTTACTTGGTTTTTTTTTTTTCTTTTGTTGTTTTTTCTCGCTGAAGCTAATGAGGATTCAAAGCTGAAGGTCAGAAACTGAAAAAAAATCTGCAAGGATAAAAATCAGACTCTTATGTTAAGAACCCTTATTGATTAATCAAAGTAATTTAAAGCACACTACAACTTGACGCTGCAAGCCTGACAAAGATCAAGGACTATCTTGATCTTCACAACACTAAAACTGATCTGTGCATTAAAAATAAAACTTGCATTAAAGGAATACAAAACCTGTAATAGATTTATGTTCTGCACCATGAGCCCTAGTGTTACACCTGATCTTGATGAAGCTTCACAGTGTAACATCTGCTCACTTCAGTATTTATTTGAAAAAAAGAGAAAGACACTTTTCTCAGTGGAAGACCAAGGGGCTTCAGGGTGTAAAAAGGGATGAGAAAGAAAAAAGGAAAGAAGAAATATCTTCCACCTTTTCTGAGGTCAAATGGAACTCTTAGAAATGTTCAGTTGTTTTCTTAGAACATTTCTTAGAAGCTTGGGGAGTTTTTTCCAAGTGGAATTGCTGATTAGGAAAATGGGATTCTGTCTTGGGATTTTAGATCTGATCAATGCTTTAAACTTCATAATAGGTATCAGCAGGCACAAGGTTATATCTTGCATTATTTATTATCTCAAAAAAAGGCTAATTAAATTTCTGAATTCTTTAAAAGAAGAGATCCGGAAAATGCTCAAAACCCAAGGCCATACCTCACAGGCTATTGCTCAGAATAAGTCCTATGGCTGTTTCACAGTTATTACAAGAAAATCTGATTCTGATATCTATTGCTGCAGTAAAAATCATTAAACAGCAGCTTTACAATCCTTTAGAGAACTCAGCCCTAAGATCCATTTAAGTCACAACTTTCACTGCTGCATATGTGACCTGAAAAGTGTTAGAATAGAGCAAAATATGTCTGACCAGCAAATATCCCAGAGTCACTTCAAAGTCTCACATGCTAAAAAGCAACAATGTGATAGCACTATATGAAGTTATAAGCTGACAAATCAGTAAAGTAAATCACTCCCAGAAATCTCTGGCTTGAGGAATGGGTTCAGTGAAGCAACACTAGGGATCTGTGCAGTCTGATGGAGACTGGAAGTGTATTTGTTTGCTCATTTATGCTACTTGGTGCCAGGCTGGGGTAGAAATTAGGAGAATGGTACTAGCTCTGAGACACATGGCCTGTGACTCCAGGTGGAATGTTATAGGATATTGCTGAGTTGCTTTTTGTGTTCATCAATGTCTAAATCTATCAGACTGCCTGGTTTTATAACCAGACACTGCCCTGCATGACAGAGACATGCCCTAGTCACACTAATCCTACACCTCTCATTGCCCTCACCTCCTAAGTGAGGAAAAAGCCAAGTTCTCAAAGAATTCAAATTAAAAAATCCTAATAATTCACACAGGAACAATTTCCCTTACATGTGTTTCTAGAGAAACAATGATTGTTGGTTACAAATCCTCTGATAAACGTCTTGTCTTCACAAGAAAGATGACAAAATACAAGGGTGATACTTTAACTCTTTTAAATACTTCTTTTCCTTCAAAGGATGTTCAAATATATTATTCTCTCTCATGTACTCTTTGGAATGAATGCTTACATCTGGTTGCAGCATATGAATACAATGTATTATATTCTTCCAGTAACTGACAATAACAAGATTGAAATAACTTGATTGAAATACTCATCTGGGAAAATAAAACACACTGAATGGTATCTGCATTTATCTACAGTTCTGCATATTTGTTTGTATTGTCTATGTAAACTCTTTTTTAAAAATCATGCTTTCAGTGAAAACTGACTTACTTCTAAGTCTCTCATTCTCAATTTGCTCGGAAATATGTCTCTGTCATTGTGTCAAAATCAGGCCTAAAACAACACTGTTTGAAACAATGTCTAAAAAGATGAAAAGTGATGTTTGAGATTCAGGACATATAAATTAAAAATTTTCTTGCCCTGGGAAGTAAAAATGCCAAGTTGTTCTTGACAAGTAATACTGTATTTCACAGTACCTCCACTGATTTCCTTCAGAATTCTTGGGATTAATATTTTCTTACTCTCACTCATTAGTCAGATGACTTTTCTTGACTTTAAATAAAAGTTCTAATGACAGTTCACAGGTCAGTAATGGGAGTAAATAGTTTAAAACTGTCCTTTGAGAGTTGTAGATACTCATTAAATAAAGGCCATTACCAGCGTGCTTCTATGTGGAAGTAAATGCTAGGAAAATTTACTGTTTGCTATTAGTTTTAAAGCTAATTTTATCTCCAAAATAAACATTAGGTCTATGCTGATTAAATCTACAGATAGTCTACAATTTTTTGGAAGTTCAGTAAACTCTTAAGTAAGGCATTCAGGCAAATATTTGAAAACTTCTTTTTTCCTCCAGTTTCATGGAGGTCAGATAATTTGCGTTGAGGCTACCTGAACCAAATGCAACTGTAATTTCTACATTAATGTGAGGGATTGATTGTTTTTTCATGCAGTCAAGTGAGAAGAATCAATGTAGAAATACACATTCTATTTTATGCTCTGAGGTAGAATAAGCAGTTTCCTTTAGCCTTACTCTTGAGTGACTTCCCATAGAAGTAGGGTCAATTATATTGATTTGTGAAAATGTCACTTTAAGCTACTTGATCCTACAAATACAAATGTCCAGAATATACCAGCTGGCATCTGCAGAACCTCTGCTTCAGATTTTCATGCCCACAGCCCGGGATAGTAAAATTTAACTCCATTAAAACTAACCAGGGAATTAGAAAATCCACTCAGAGGCATCTATACCCAAGCTGTGGCACCTGCTAAGCCACACATTTCTACATGTCAAACCCTCTCCTCTCTACATTAGGCTGGAAAAAGCAATAGCAATACCAAGGAAACAACTGTGATGGCTTCCAGCCTTTGCTGAGAAGCAAAGTAAGAGGGTCTGTGCTGCAGCAGCCCTGGGCAGCTGGAGGAGGCTGGATGCTGGCTCCAGCTGCCTGCTGCCCTGGCCAGGTCAGGCTGCTGCTGCCACTGTATAAATGGGGCCCAGCTTCACTTGCTGGTCAGGACTTCTTGTTTTCCTGAATACCCTTATGTCTTTGCTCATTTGTAACTGGATGGAATTAATTAAATGACTGGGTAAGGTCTGCTGGAACTTCCTAACGAGATGCTGTGTGTATTGGTCTTGTCACAGGCAGCAGAGGGAGTTAATAATGACAGGTTTCACCTTCCTTACTCATCTGCATATTTGTTTTTGGAGGCTTGTTTCAAATCTTCGAAAGAATCTTCCCCTAACTGTGCTAGATCCTAAATTATCTTTTTAAATTAAAATGTCTCAGGTTTAAATGCTTTTTGGAGTCCTGAGAGTAAGGAAAANAGTCACCCAGGGCACCCAAAGGAGTGTCCCTGACTCCGACATAAACGTCTCTATGCAAAAGCAATTAACATTGATACCACAAAAATTGTTTTCAACAAAGGTTTTATCCTTTTTTGCTGATTTCCTTCTGTGATACCTAAGACTTGCTTCTTTTTTTTTTTCAATGACTGAGACAGCTCAAGCGGCAGTAGAAAGTTTATTTCAGAACAGCAGAATAATGAAATGATTTATCCCTATCACCTAATAATTCTTGCTTGCCTCTCTATAAGCATACTTAAAAATACACCGTTTCTTCTGACTCATAAAATAAACTGAATGCTGGTGAGGTGCCCCAGCATTAACACTAAAACAGGCACAGAGAACATGCTGCACTTGATCTTTGAAACATCTCCTACAATGGATGGGATTCTCTTACAAGTGCCACAGTCAAGATTAGAATGTCTCAAAATCTCACTGGAAAAAGCTTTGATTGGTTATATCCAGATCTCTTTGGGAATATTCTGTTTGCTTTTGCACTGCTATCAAAAACTTTGTAATTTGAATTCAGATGGGTGGTGAGTTGAATATTTCAGTCTTCATAAACAGCTGCACTGTCAATATTTTTTGTTTACATAAATGTTGAGGGGTTCAATTTGAAGAATAATATATGTTTGCAGATGGTTCAACAGACTATCACTTTCACTGGATTATTATTCCATATGCAGATGGTTTTCTTCAAAAAATATGTAGTACAATTTCAAGAGAAAAAATCAAAACAACAGTAACTTCAGAGAAAATCCATTAGGGAAATGTATTGATCTTCTCCAGCTGCAAGTTTCAACAAAATAAATTCATGCTTGCCTATGGTACCCTTTTATGATCTTTTAGTTTTATTTCTCATTGTTGTTTATCTCATAATCTGAGACACCACTTTAGTAGTGTGATAGACAATATTCTTAGACTTCCTGAAAGTGGAAAAACAATGCCTGTATTAAGAAAAGACACTTATGCATCCCATGCACTATGAATTTTCTAAAAATTACTTTTTACCTTTGATTATCATTTCTGTTCCACTGGGATAATTCTGAAAGAAGATAATTTTTTCCTCATTCTGCCTCCATAAAAACATTTCCTCATCTTATTGTTCATTGCTCTTCCATGGTATATACAGTCTTCACTCTTAGTTAAACTTTCAAGGGATGGAATGACTTCAGCCAGAGACAGTTTGCTAAGTTTTTACACTTGACATGGTAATTACCTTCCCAGATCATCTCCTTGTCTTTTATTTTCAACTAGTCACTACCTAGAGATCTGATTTCACTGACATTATTTAAAATCAAGGGATACTCAGTCTGGATGGAAATATCTATATGGCAGGAGAATGGCTATGTGTTGTTTAATTAGATTTTATTCTTACAGACACTGCTAAATAGAAACTCCAATTAAAATATGGACTTATGGGTCCTTATAAGCAGCATGACAGGTGAAGTTAAGTTGATCTGCAAAAAATCCCAGGTACAACGATGAGAATAATTTTTCCTATCTCCAGGTATAATTCTGGCTTTCATTATAAGAAAAAAACCCGAATAAGTCATGACTCAAACGTCTTCTATTCACACTGCTTTTAAAAATATCTTTAAACTCCCTGGAGTCGGGGGCTTCAAATAACATAAAAATAATGCCTTGAAAGTTTATTAGGATAATAAAATAGGGTGAAAATAAGAAGAGGGCAATGTCCCAGGGGAATAAGAATAAAACAAAGAGAAAACATAAAGAATATTCACAAAACCTTGAAAAAAAATTTACCGTCATGTAGAAAATTCCATAAAGGTCAGATATTTGAATCTTATTGCAGCAGAAAATAATCTCCACAGGCTGTTATGATAGGGATCACTATCTAGTAAACCTCTGCTCAGGTTAATATAGAAGAAAATTAAACCACTTTGTCCATTCTAGGGGTGGAAAAAATAATTACTGGTCACGATCAACAGAGACATAAACACAACCTGCAAATCACTCACACATGCCTCATGCTGCTAGTTGTTATTTTCCATCAAAGTTAGTTTACAAGTTAGCTTATAACTAAAATTAAACAATCCTAAAATGCTTATAATAACAATATTTGGTTACTACAAGTTACAAAGTGCAGTAATGAAATGAGAACATAATCTGACCTTTGAGTTAAGACAAATATTTATTTTTGCATTCATTTTATGCAATGGAATCTATTTCATGCAGTGGGATCTATTTTTGTTTTCATTTTTTAATATATTAACAACTGAAAGTTATTCTGAAACAATTATTTTTCTTTAATCTACCTTACAAATTTGAGCCTTTCTGGGGCAAAGAGCTGTATAAAAACATGTCAATGTCAATAACTATGAAGGTAAGTGGTCTGTTGATACTTGTAGCTGTTTCGACTAATTAATGAAAAAAATGTCCTGATGGCTGTAGAAGGGTTCATTGTTTTTATTTTTCTGACAGACATATCCTAGGTTGTATCTCTAGATAATAAAGTCCATTGAGTTCTTTTATCTTTCAGGCTTTAAAAATTATTTTTAGATTATCCAGAATATTGGACAAATAATTTTTAGTAATTTGTTTTCAAGGAAAAAAATATAATTTATCATTTAAGTCAGCCAACATATGCATTGGAAATAAAACAGAAACTTTATTGCTGTTCACCAAGACATTATTAGAGCTATCATAGGAAAGGGAGTTAACAGACAAATGGTAAATAAATTGCACCATGATTCATAATTGAATAAACACAAGTGATGCACAGGTACAAGTAAGCACAAACACACTTTCTGTTGCAAAGGTTTCTAGTATTTCTAGAAGTGGTATATTTGGTCACTGTGTCTGAACAGCTTTGATTATTAATACCTACATAAGAATTAATTTCTAGACTGAGCCATTTTATGATTTAAAAAAATTTTTACAAGCAGTTTCTCCTTTTTAATGAAAAGCAATTGAACAGCCAATTTTTTACAAATGTCTCAGTTTTCACTTGCAAATTAATAACTAGATAGTATTTTTAGATAATTTTTTGGTCATCTCACATTTAGTGAAGAAAAATATTTCTAAATAAAACTGATTGTGTAGTCTGTACCCATTTATATAAAAATATAAATTATTTAATGCAGTAATACTTTTGCTTTTTTTTTCACTTTGTACATGTTGTTAATTTTGTGTGTGTGTGTGTGTCTGTGTGATCCCATCAGAACACTAGGGCTATATACTGATAAATACCAATAGGGATGCCAGCAAAATATGAAAATAGCCTCACATGGAGAAAATTAAAGAGAATGGTACAATATGTGAAGAGGGGGAGAAAAAAGGATTTGAAAAGATTTTCTTTGGCTTCTCAGAGAAGCTTCTCTTGGAAGAGAAATGCTAAAAACACTTTTAAGAGACTGGAGTAATAAAACGCAGCACAGAACCAGGAGGTGCGTGGGAGCTCCTCCAGTCTGTCAGCTAAACAAGAGAATGCCACAGTGCTGGAGCACTCTGAGGGAGCACATACCCCCCTACAGGTATAATATGTTCAAAAGAAAAGGGGGTTTTTATTACCTTAATCAGAACCTGAATATGTCCCGTGGCTTTTGATGACTTGAAATACCAGAAGCTCATCACACAATTCCCACTTGACTCTTTCCATATGGAACTCTTCACATGGGCTTTTTCATTTATTAGGCCTATTGTGGTGGTCTCAAGATATAGAAAATGTCCTGAAATTAAATCATGTATTACTGGGAAAAAAAAGGCTTGTATTTTCAAATTAGATTCCAAAACTCAGCAAAGTAAACACAGGGACATTATGAAGAACAGTTTCCTCATAGGTCTCATACTAGTCAACCTCAGTTCACAAGGAAAAATGACCAGTTCCCAGTTGCAATTGCTTGTGCACTTCTTATACCTGGAATAAGCTGGTGGTAGCAGCTTAAGGTTTGGATGGACTTGTGTAGAAGACTGTGAACTCTTCCATGTTTTCTGGCTACTTTGATTAGGTGTCCCTGCTGAACTGCAGTATTTGCAATTCTGACAATACATCACACAACAGCTACATCATGATAAATTCAGGATGAAGTCTCCTGAAAGGTAATCTTCAAAATAGCAAGTCACACTATACAAAAACTTGTGAAACAGGAAAAAAACCATTTATGCATTTATAAATCACTAGGTATCCCTAATGGTTCATATTACCTTTGGTCATTTTTACTCTGTATGAATACTAATGAACATAGAAGTTATTTAGCCAGAGGAAATTGAAAAATTAATGTCTAGAGTTCATATTTTTCAACACTGATATGGTTTTTGAGTCTTCCATCTTTATTTTTAATCAGAAGCATAAAAAATTCTTCCAAGTCTTCAAATATGTTTTTTTCCCTCTGTACAAATAAGAAATGTGTATTTCACATAAACATAAATGTATTATAAATAACACAAAAATTGTGATTGCACATCTACTAATGTTTGTATACGAATTAGGAAAAAAGTTACTTCTCTAGATAATGCACAAACAAATGGGCTCAGTCTAACATTGACCCTCCTCTGGCTCAGATATGACCATAGATATTTGCCATGGTATTATGGCATAAGGAATTTGTTTTTTCCCTGAGGTGAAGCATATATTTAACAAGTGAAGTGGTGTATTTGTGGTAATACTTTAAGAATATATTTTACTAGACCATGCGAATGATTTTCTTTCCTATATATTTTGAAGTTTATTGGGTTTTGTCCTTCAGCAGTCTGTGCAATCATTCAACAACTACTATCATGTGCAACTCTGCTGTGAATATTTCAGTTTAAGGTCAGTTTTGAGCTCAGCTTTGGTAACACCTTTTTCTGAGCTATAGGACCTTCAAAAGCAAAGTATGAAGGCACAGCTTGTAGCAAGAAAAAGAGCAGATAACTGAGTGTTTTGGCCAAAACAAACCAGGAGATGCACTAACAAAGGAGCTTTGTTTAGTTAAATTTATTTATTGAACATTGTCTAAAATTAAAGTATGAATAGTCACTATGGGAAGCTGTAAGCTTCCTGGAAATGGCCTCAAGCTCTGGAGGAGAGGGACCCAGTGGATCTCAGAGCTGAGCTAACTCACCCGTGCAAATTGCAGCCAGACCAAATGCCTCCCTCCAGACAAGTATCAAATTATCATGCTTGACTCATGTGAGAAACAACTAAGATTCAATTTTCCTAAATTAAAGTTATTGTACAATGGTAATTAATATTTTTATATTGTAACACATCTAGTTCATTTAAACTGACACTCTGATTAGAGAAAAAACAACTCCCCTGCTGCCCATGAAGGTCTGAGACATTTCATGAAGACAATTACACCTTATTTGTGAACCAACAACGTACCAGTTCTATTTCCAAGCGTGTGGTCCCCGGGAGGTCTAAGACTCTGAGGCGAGCTGACCCCAAGCACCCAGTTAAAATTGTCAGCCAGGGAATTTTGCCAGCCACATCTGCCATTCTCAAAGGTGCAGGAAGTTCCACATTCACTCTCATCTGTATTATCCCCACAGTTGTCTTCAAAATCACAGCTTTGTTCTGGTCTGTAACACTTGCCATTCTGGCACTGCCTGTGGCCATGTGAGCAGGAGTCTGAAAAGAGAAGAATGAGGGTGTCCTGGTGAATCACAGTGCCATGCATCCCAGCAAGGTTACTGGGAGGTTACATTTCAGAGAGCCTAATATTTAGGAGGAGGAGGGTGGTCCAGAGCAGTTTTATTAAAAGCCTTTGGCTCCCCTGAAGTACCAATCCATTATCAGTTTATTTCTTTTGTATTTTGTCAAGTGATTGCCTAAATAAATGACTGTTTCCCTTGTAAAGCCTCAGAGGGCAAGCTCCAGCCAGGCATTCCATCACTAACAAAGCTTTCTAGTCTGACTTAATTGCTGGCATTCTCCTTTCATGTGGTGTTGGATTAAATCATTTTACTTTAGCTGCAAAGTTGAGCCTACTTAGGAGCCCTAATTTGGAAGAAAAAACTTTTCTGTTTTAACTACAGAGGTTTGCTTTTTAATGGATTTTTTTTTATGAGTTCAGCAGGTTGACGGTGTCCTTTTAGTGCAGTCTTCCTGCCATTCCTGAGGGATAATTCTGCTATTGTACAGCCTAAAGATCGTAGGACTCAGATCACAGGATCTATTTCCAAGTTTCATGTTTTCATTTCAGATCAGTTTCTGCAGGGCTCTGAATAAAATGTAGCAAGTTTAGTACATTCTGTAATCAAGAAGTGAAACACAGCATCCTGAAATGGACCCCCTTCCATTTACTTTTGTACATTCTACTGTGCCAGAAATAAATTAACAAGCATAATTTTGCTTAAAAATAGGAGTATGAATATATGAGCTCAATAGACAAAATTAGAATCTGTACATGTCTAAAAGCTGCACAAGTACAGGGAGAATCTAACTTAATTCATACTGAAAATCACATGGTGCTAAAAACTTGTTTCCGTTACCACTGTATTAATGCAAAGGAGCTAAATGACAATCAAATGAGGCTGGATTTTATTAAGAGGTCCAAAAGCTCATTTATTAGTAAAAAGAGGATAAGAGATGGGGTATTCAATTTTCATGTTGACAACCTCCATCCCATTGCATTTGTTTCTGCCAGACTCTAAATTACAAATCCTCCAAAGTGAAAAAAACATTGTCAGAATTCTTTGCTGTAGGTTTTGGGTAAAGTGAAAACAAGTCACTTTATTTCTAGATATCAGCTAAAGAAAACAAGTCCTCGCCTCTCCTTTCCAAGTTAAAATCTTCCTAACACAATTCTTATTAAAATAAATTTTAGATACAAATACATATTGGAATATGATAGAAATATATAGCAAGAATTCCAGGGAAATTATTACATTTTAATTCCTGATTTCTTATCGCATAAAAAAATACATCAGATCTCCTCCAAAAGACTGTATATGTTTTGGCTTTTAAGAATTGCTCAGAGAAAGGAGGAAAAACTCCTGATCAAAAATAAGAAAATAAGAATAAAAATCTAATGTTGGGTTTAAAAGTAAAGAACATCAGGCAAAGATCTCCAAATCTGGAGACAAGAAAAATGGGTAATCTCTGACCAGAAGAAAAGGACTTGTTTGAAGTTCACAGCCACAAGTTCACAAAAGCATCAGTGAGATTTTTATTAGTACATGATCTCTGAAAATGGTCCAGGTCAAAGAGTGGTGCAAAAGTATTGATAAATCAGTTCTGTTCATCAGAAACTTCCATCAATCTTCTTTAGAATTTCAGGCATCTGTGTTGTATCCCAGAGGGTGACAGAAACTTATTATAAAATTGCTGCTTAATGTAAGTGACATATGTTTTTAGGAGCTAGCTATTGTAATCCTGCCTTTCTTTTAAGTGATTGCAGTAAGAATTTAGCCTAATATTTATTTAGTCAGCAAACTAGGATATTTTCCCTCACAGTTCAATGATCAATAATTGCAATAACTATTGAATTTTGAGCTCCCTTTTTAGCATTGTTTCCTATTTCAGGTTAAAAAAAAAAAAAGGCAGAGTTGAAAAGTGGAAATCTTTGTTTCCTGAGAAAAATAAAAAAAATCCGTCTTGAATCCTGGCATGAATGAATCTTTCCAAGCATGTGTAATGAATGATATTACACTGCCTAACTGAGTCTGTAACGTGACTTGCTTCTGGATGTACTTCCATAGTATAGCTTCTCTTTAAATGACATTTCTAAGGCTTTAAAACTGTAGGAAAAAACCTCCACCAAACAAACAAACAACCTTCCCTCCCCCCAGAAAACAACCCTGGACCTACATGAAAAGGAATATTTTTTAGAGCTCACTTTCTTTCTTCCCCACTTTTTCTCAATTGTAATTGTTCAAACATTCTATCATATAGATTCCTGTGGGTATGAGAGAGAGATTTAATTGAGAGGAACTCCTCCTTAACAAGGTTCAATAAATTTTTCCTCTAATCTGTGTTTCTTGAGGATTATTAGTGGGTAGACATTTTGTCTTATGTGGTAACTGAATAGACACACTAGGCTGCAATAGACCCTTAGGGGCTCTTACAACCCCTTTCAGATAAAGACCTTTTATCTTATTTTTATATGGATCCTTCAGATAAATAATCTTTGAATTATGGAGGATTTATACAACAGAGGAAAACAGCTGCATCCTTGTCTATATGCCCTGAGCAAAATCAACAGGTTTATATTTTAAAACATGGTTTTAGGAAAAGGATTAATCTTCTTATTTTATAAGGGCATTTTTCTTAAATATATTTGGAAAAAAAAGGAATGTACCTGCAAAATATCAAGAGAGAAAATAAATTTTTCTTGAGGTCTTATTGTTGAAAACTGAGGCAAAGTAGGCCTCAAGTATTCAGCCTTTTCTTCATCTTTTCCTCATCCTGCCTCCTGCATCCAATAAGGAATGGAGCTTTCCTTGCAACTCCCTTTGCTATTAATGTATTTATAAAATTTTTATTATCCTTTCCAGAGGTGACCAGATTATGTTCTAAGTATTTTAAAGTTGTTAAATTTAGTATGTTTTTAACCATTTTAAACTTATTATATTTAACAGGATCAGATTCAATGCTTTCCAAACTGAAACCAAATCAAATGAATGAGATAGTTTACAATTGTGGGAATGAGCCATCAATAGGTGTAAAAATCTAGAGCTGCTTCAAAATATTTTCAGATGATTTCATTAACATTCACATAGCTAGAAGTAAACTTTCTTCTAAATCAAAGCTAGAGCTTCTGTAGAACCATAGTCTGGTACAGAGGCCAGAGTAATTAATCAGCAGACTAAGAGTGTGACATCCCAGGGATAGGGGCTCTCTGGATAATTTAGATCTCAGAGCTTTTCCCTGTAAAAATTACTGCATTATCCTTCTTGCTCAGAGTTGACATTACTTTATGACTGAAATCTATGTGTCCTTAAAAAAATAATTTGTTAACAAGAACATCTTTCCTCTAGTATCTCACCAGTATAACCCAAGGACACAGAGAAAAGAGCTTTCATCACTGCTGAGGATGCATAGTAATACTGACTTGTCAGTGCAGGAATGTGAAAAATGCATCTCATTTCAAAAGCAAAGCTTTAGAAATTAAAAGAATTTTAAATCTTTCAGATGTTGAGGTGTTGGGGAAAATAAAGATGTTAAAAGTGTTATACTATAGTAGCTTTTTCTTGAAGGAAATAGGCTTTATTTTCTTGAATGAGTGCAAATATTTGGTTTTGTAAGCCTTGCAAGTACTTTGACATATTGATTTGCATTCTGAACAACTGGAAGTTAGAAAAACAACAGCTTGAATCCATTTGCAAAAGGGACTTTTAGAAGAAACTGTTAACTAAGTTACTGCCACAACAAAGAGCAGAGAAGAGCTCCTCCAACAACCAAAACTGCCTCAATTAATTTCTGATCTTGACCATTCCCACACACAAACACAAGAGAATTTTTTTCCAGTAGTCAGATCCAGTAATATTCAACATCAGAACCAAAAAGAACTGAAACCACAAACAGCAAGGTAGGCTATTGCTGTTCAGTATAATTGTCTCTGTCCATGACAGAGCACTGAAGAATCTTCTTTGTTTTGTTTGTTGGTACTTTGTTATTAGAAAAGTATTGATTTTTATCAGTCAGTCAGTATACTTTAAGGTATACCCAATCTGTGACACAAACAATGGGTCCTAACATGGTGCTTTATTTAGGGTTGCCAGAAATTCTGACCTGAAGGCAAGGGGGGCTACTCAGTGCCTCTTCATACTGAGTTCACTGCATGCACTATAAGCAGGGAAATGCTAAAAACAATATTATAAAGAGCAAAAGATTAAGTTTTAATTGCTTAGATGCATGTGAATGTGCATTCACATGCATCTAAGAAATAAAAATAAGAAATAAAAATAACAGGTAGAGGCACAAGGTCTTTTTAACTCCTCCACTCTTACATACTAATATCTTATCACTCTGGCATACTAATACTTCCAGTAATAGAAATAGTGCATACTTTCTCTGTTGCTCGAGTAATTCTACACCTATTTAAAACATGCTAGTAGAACAACTTAAAAGGAAATTTTTAGTTACTCTCTTCAGGTGGTGAATCCCCATACCGAATAAGAAGAATCAGAAGAAACTGTAATTAAAAAGGTGGGACAAGGGAAATATTTGCAGTTAAATTCATAAAGTACAATGATTACAACTACACAGATTTGGAACTTAATTGGAGAAAGCTCAACAGAATTATAAAATACAGCACCACAATCTGGGCTGTATATTTTTCTCCTTCACAGTCAATAAAAGGATAATTTTCATCATAACATGTGGACAATATATGTAGAAGGTAAATTCCAGTAACCTGTATTCATGACTACTTCATATTCAAAAGTAGTAGCTTTATACCAAGCTCCTAAACCAATCTACATATTCTACAGGATTTCCACCATTTTCCCGAAAAATATGGATGTAATTGTTTAATGTACCAGAAAGGAGAAAGAAAAAATTAAACATGTACATTTCTTGGTTTTAAAATACCATAATGATAAACCTTTTGGATTATTGTATAGGTGAAAATGAAAGTTGCCCCTTGCATGGAGCTTCATTCCAGATGCATCTGAGAATATGTTGCTGTTCAGGTACCAATGAAGACAAAATATTGCACAATCTGCCGTGTGTAATTAAGGCAACTACATAGACAGATTCAATCTTCCAAAAGAAATGATGAATCCTCTTTATATGCTTGGTTTTGTTGGGGGGTTTTTTGTGCGGGTCTTTGTTTAGTTGGTTGATTGGTTTTTGTTAAGCTTTTGTTGGAGTTTTGGGCCTAATTGTTTATTTTTGTTTAGTTTCAGGTTTATTTTCATGTCTTTCTCTTCCCAGAACTGGTTTAAAATGCTTTAGAAATACTACTTTATTCATTTCACATCCTGTTCTCTCAGTCAATGGTCAATGCAGGCTGTTTCAAATGAAGCTATAAATGCTTTGTTATTTGATTAGTTCTGCAGAAAGAGATTTTTTTCCCTCTTTTCAGTAGATCAGATTATGCACTGAAGCATAAAATTTTATTATTCTTTTAATTATATATTAGTTACAAAAGCTGCCAAAGTTATTTCTATTTATGTGTCTGTAAACTTTTATAGATCTAATTATAACTGCAAAAGAATGATATAAGCAATATCCTTTGGCCTTTAGAGTGCACTCTAGAGTTTTGAGCAATATTTCCAATGAAAATATTTTTGGCAAATCTGATTTCCTGATTACTTTGCAGATATTTATTTTAATTATGTAGCTGACCAAATTATATAAATTTTAAATTTTTTTGTGAAGTACCAATTTGTACACAAATGATTTAAAAATCAGTATGGAACAAAAAAACCCATCAACCAAAACAAAAAAATCTCAAGGAAAGAACAGAAAACCAGCAAGACTATTCTTTAAATGTTTACTTTTAAAAGACAAGGGAAGTGCATGAATTATGAGTTAAGAAATTTTGCCAGTGATATGAAGTTATTCAAGGTGATATAAGGAATAATAGGAATGAATAACAGGAAAATTCTTTTCAGAAAATGAACTTGCTTAATGGGACTGTACCCACTGCTAGTTATGAACTAAAAAACATTTCTGACATCAGATGCCATTGCAGGACATTCACTTTCTTATAACCCCTGTCACATCCAGCCCCCACAGGTGCAACAGTTATTTTATACTACTACAATGGAGATAAACAGTCACAATTTAGCAAATTAATTGCACCCTGAGTAACTGGCAATGAAACGTGATGTTATTGAGTTACACAGAATAAATAACACAGTCCATCTTTCACAGGCCCTATCACTACCACTCCCAAAGAGTGACACAGCACAATACCGAAACAATTCCAGCAACACAAAAGCTCAGTGTTGTCACAATTTAGCACAATCAAGGTTTTAGGATTATAAGGAAAGAGAGAAAAGCGAAAAAGAATCATTTTTTATGGTATCATTCCACTGGTCTCTTACTTCATAAATGCTCTACACAGACCTGATTTTACAATCCCAGAAGAGTATAGTGGATTTTTTAAAAAGCCAGTGAAAGGAAAACATATAAGGAACAGTTTCCATGTGAGAAATAAGTTGAAACTCCTTCAGTGTAAAATGCTGCTTAAGGGTGATTGCATAGAGAACAACATGGAGTAGGTGTGTTTGGCTGTTCACCATTTTCAGTAAAAAGAGGGTAAAAACAGACTCGTTCTCTCAGCAAATGGCAGAACTGTACAATTTGCTGAGAAAAACTAGGCTCTATACAGAAGGCAAATACATTAAGGTTTACTACATATCCAAAAGCACATTTGTTCTTAAGGTCTCAGAACAAGGAAATATTAGGAACATTAAGAGGAAGTATCATATATGTTCAACATCTCACTGACAGCAGTAAAGAGGATATCAAGTGAAATGGACCTTGATTTGATTCTCTGTTAATATTCCTATATCCTCAAAGTTCTCAAAGACATGTTTTATGCTTCGGTGAATTGCTTTTAATTTGCTGGAAATAACTGTCTTTTCTACAAAACTGAAGTCAGCAGATACCAGTTCTCTAGTGTCTGGGAATGACTTTTCTTTATTGTAGCCTGCTAATCTGATCAGGCAGCCCTTGGCAGCTGTTGTATTCCCAGGTGAATGGTAGGAGACATGAGCAGAAACTCTGACGGAGGGATCTGCAATTTTTATAGTCAGTAACAACATTGCAGGAGGGAAGGGATAGAAAGAAGGTGGGAAAACCAAGTTTAGAGATCATGGAAATTGTTGTCAAATCCATGATGACTCTTTTGTAAACAACTGTAAGTATACAATATTTTTCATGGATAACTTGTGGATCACTCTTCCACCTTTACATCCATGGGCTGCAATGAGACAGCCTAACTCACCATGGCACTCACCACAGGCTGCAGGGGAAGCTGCTGCTCCAGCACTCAGAGCACCTCCTCCTGCTCCTTCTTCCCTGACCTTGGTGCCAGCAAACCTCTTTCTCTTGCATATTCTCACTCCTCTCTCTATCTGCAGTTGCTTTTGTGCAACAACTTTTCCCTTTCTTAAATCTGTTATCGCAGGGATAAGAATGCTGCCACCACCACTGGTGGGCTCAGCCCTGGCCTGCAGTGGGTCCATCCTGGAGCCAGCTGGAATTGGTTCTATTGGACATGGAGAAAACTTCTGGCATCCTCTCACAGAAGTCACCACTGTAGCCCCCTGCCAGCAAAACCTTGCCACACAAACCAAATACAGAAACAACTGCAACTTTCACAAGGTTCAGTGTGGCCAGGGTCTCTTCCTGGGCTGATGTGGATGCAGCCAGCCTTTTGCACAAGGCAGAATCTAACTCAAAAACCTTACCACACTGCAGAGACATAGCAACAGACACAAATAACATTGTTAGGACAAAATCGTTTTTGCATTTTCCTACACACGGCACCATTTTGGCAAATGAGCAAAAACTGATACTCATACAATGAAAATTTGATAAGGGCCAGTCTAAAATGATGTTTATTATTTCTCAGGCCCAGCAATTTAAGTGGCACTCAGTGGCTTTGCAGTTCAGCATTGCTGTTGCTAAGCAGCATTTGAAGAACAATCTACAGTATCCTGTAGTTTACAGAAAATTACAATGCTAACTTTTAGATTTTTTTTTTCCAGCTATCCAGTGCTCACTTCCAGCCTTTAAACATTACTGCATGTTTGGCTGAAAGAAGCAACCACCTTAGAATATATTTTTGTTAATGTGCAGAATTTCAAGATGTTTATATAGAGTCAGGGAAAAATTCTTCTGAATGGTGAGAGTCTGTGCCACAGATGGGAACATTTAATGACTCTGTTCTATTTCGTCTTTACATTCATTGCCATCTGACTCTATGCACAGAAATAACAAGTAAAGGCTCCTTAGTACTCCTTGTCTGACATAGTGATTGGCTCAGTAGGGCTCAGTAGGGCTCACATCTCCTTTGATTTGTGCATTACAAATATTGAAAAGAAATAAAAACTTGAAAAAGGTTTTATTAGAGTAGACCTCAAAAACTGTAAATTTCTCTCTTAAAGAGGAACTGTTATTACTTTCTTAGCAAATATACTCCCTAGCTGGAGACAAAAAGGAAAGAGATCTTTGCTGCATGATCTTCTTCATCCTCAGAAACTTTCAAAAAATTGATAAATGAATATAAGTGTTTTACTTTTGGTCAAACTTTCCTTTATTTCTACATATAAGCAGAGAAGTCTGCAGATTTTTGCAGCTGATCATTGTGTCCATTCTAGCTGGTTCTATTTTAAAAAGTGGCATTACCGAGCACTTTTCACAACATCCAGCATATATTTTGCTACTGTTTCAAATTGTTCACCCTTCTATAGGCAGAAGCAGACCCACTCACAAGCAGTGATGCAAACAGATACCACTGCTAAGTAGCAGCTCTAAGTTGAACCCCTCAGTGGGTCATGTAAACTCTTATCCTGGACAAGTAAAATTTGTCAATATAAAAAAATATGGTTTGTTGTAAGGATGAATTTAAACCATTGCCTTAAACTGTTGTGAACCTCTGAAGTTCACAAAGTACATCTTAGATGAGCTACACCAAGGAATCAGTCTCTGGAGGCTCTTTCCTGAGATTTTAGTATCTTTTTTATTATAAAACATAAAAGTGTTTTGGAACATCCTTTACTTTCAAAACCAAAGCTTTTAAAGCTTCTAACATTGCCACAGGGACTTGTATCTCCCATTAAGAGGATAGAGTCTAAATACAACAAAAATAAAGAATCAGAAAGCTTGGCTAGTGTTCCTCCTGGGGTAACATTCATATAAAGCTGAACTTCAAAACACAAATCTCATTTGCAATAAATTTCCATGACTGGCTTGGCAGAAGGAGGAAGCCAATAGTACTAGAACTGGCACATCTCTCTTATCAGAGAGATGTCTGGAAAATTTTGCCCATATCTTTTCTGCTTATCTTGTGCTCAAAGTTCAGTGCAGTTTTTTGGGTTTGATGAAATCTCATCAGTGTTATTTCCCAATGCCTGAGCAGTGCTTAATGACATCCTAAAGGAGAAGGCTACTCATTAGCAGCAGTAACAAAGCAAAGTTGCTCACATAAATTAATGATCCATTCTCGTGGTAGTCCTTGACACTGGGAAATATTAACTTTGTTTTATTGATCAGGAAGACAGAGAAGTGAGATAAAATGACTTTCTGCAGCCATGCAAGAAATTTGTAGCAAGCCCAGGAACAAAATGCATCTCTGAAATTCCACTTCAGGGGGTTACATTTCAGTAGCTCTGTAATAAATGTGGAAGGAAGAAAAAGATTTGTCCTGTTCCATCAAAAAGAGTCTCTCCTCCACCATTTGTGTGCAAGCAAATGCTGCCCCTGTGCAGCATCAGTGCTTCCATGAGTATCTCTTACCTTGGGGTTATTCGGATCCATCCCCATCTGAACTGTACAATTTCTGGCAAATGCTTTCTGAGTCTTATTTCCCTAGTGCAGTAAGTGAGGATGGTGCAAATAATTGCACTGATGCTGGCACCATACCACACAGGCAGAAGATGGATATGGTGCCTAAGCAGTGTTAGTAACAATTCCTACCAGCCAAAGGCCATTTAAGCCTGCTGGCCTTATTGCAAACTACACATATCAGCTCTGTCCCACTCAGTTCTTTATTCTACAATAACTCTATTTTACAACTTTTGATAAATAAATCCCACTGAATTAAGCAGGATATTGACAAAATGTACATGGCTGATTCACAATGTTTGACTCATACCCAAACAACTATTTCAGAAAATTATTTGAATAAAATGTCATAGGCTGCCTAAAAGTGTTAGAATTCTACATGTCTTTAGCAAGATATGTATACTATTTCTCTTTTAAAAGAGAGACAAAGGAATGAAAATAATGCTGCTATTCCTTCTTTCCAAAATTACATAGATTGTCCACAGCAGGAACATACCTATTGGAGGCATCTCTGTGGGTTCTGCTGGTAAAAACTCCTGAGATGGTAAGCACTCCCTGGAAAATGTGAGGTCATCAAGTGCTATGCCATCTTTGGGACCTTCTCCTGCAATCCCCTCAAAGACAACTTGAAAATCTTCAACCCCATCTCCAGAGAGGGTCAGTGCCTTGCGCTGCCAGAAATTTCCCTGGTTTCCAGTAAGATTAAGGAGAATTTTTTCATTTTTCAGTGTAGTTCTCTGGTAGATAATCAATGATCCAATGTGAGCTCCATACATATGATAATAGAAAATTATCTGTAAGCAAGAACAAGAGCATAAAGTATGCAATAGGTGACTTCAGTCAAATTCTGCTATTGTATTTACTCTAGTTCTTAAACTGAGCATTACTAATAGCATTCAGAGTAGTCATTAATTTTACTGATTGAAAAATAATTTAATCAAAAGGCAAAAAACCAACTTACTAGTGGCAATTCTTTAGCTATTCCATAAGCCAAACTTCAAAACAAGCATTATAATATTCAGTGGCAGATCTTGCATTGCTTTGAATGACTCTTGCATTAAAATGTAAAAGAACTAAAATATTTTTTAAGGAAACAGAGGAATGGAGTAGAACCATTTACTATATAGGAAGCAACTTCAGTTTACTGAACAATTTTCTGGTTAAAAATGTATTTATGTAGATTATAGAGTGTGCAATTAGAAAATAATCCAATCTATATAGGGAGCAAAACTTCTACAGGGAGGTATGCAAAAAAAACCAACCAAACAAACAAAAAAACCCCAAAACAAACCCTAAAATATCTAAGAGGTATTTGGATTAGAAAGCAGTGATTTATCTATTTTTAGTAAAAATTTGGAAATTTTGAAATACAGAAGACCAAATACATATAGAAAAAGATCACTGTGAAAATTCATCACATTTAACTGCACTTTCAGCTCTTTCCAATTCATTCTGGGATTTCTATTCCTTTGGAAGCTGCACCTTTGTTTCTTGTATACAGAAAGTCTTGTATACAGATAAAGTATTTTTGATTTATTTATGTCCCTTTATAGGTACTGCCCTATATTTGTTTTCTCTGCATAAAACTTGTCCCATTGATGTACTTGTTAATTTTGCAATTATTTGAAATGGTCTAAGATCCCATACTAAATCTGCTGTAATATATGATGTAGCATTTTCTTCTCAAATAACCCATAGGAAGGAGTAAAATGCTTCAGGGGACTCTCTGATCTTATGAGGTTTCAGATCTTGAAATATTTTTTCCCATTCATACAATGTCCTATACCAGAAATTGCACTTCCTTTGGTCATTTTTCTATGTGTAAGTTTCAGAACTGCTCAGAATATTCAAAAAGTAAAATGTTATAAATATGACTGACTGTTTCAGGCCACATCATGGATGTCAAGGGTTTGGTCTGTACAAGGTGCATAAACCTGTGAGTTTTTGTAAATAATTTTACATGTGATAAAAGCAGCAGTTTCCCATAGTTACATTTCAAGCACTTAATTGCATTTAATGTGTGATACATCATAACAGATGTAACAGTACAGACATCAACAAGTCATTCCCAGTTATTCTGCTTTTTTTGAGTTTTTTTCTTTTTCATAGAAGTCAAAAAAGTGGAAAAGTTATTTTTAGGGCATAAAACCGGATAATGTAGAGAAAGAGATACTGTCATATATTATGCTAGAAGCAGAAGGATGAGATCTCTATGTTTGTGTAAGCAGCATTTTTTAGTATATGTATTTTAGGCAATACAAAAAATTAACATGGTTTCAATTTTGAAGATAATTTAATAAAGGCTAGCTTAAATTTTGCTACTGAATATCATAATTATTCAAGTTTTCTTTTGAATCATAAAATTAAACCCTTTATGTTTAATACTTCCTGACTTTCTTTTTTGTAAAGAGTTTGGAGAGTTTTCAGAGAGAAGTATTTCAGTAAAATGAACTGGTTAGAAATCTCAAATGTAAGCAGAACTCTCCAAGTTACAGATAAAGTCTTTGCTCAGGAATATTCCTCAGGAATAGTCTGAGATAAATGAAACTAGAGGCTCATGGCTGGATATTTTGCACAGAGATGTCACCTGCATAGACAGTAAAATGTTAAGAACTATTTCAGTCTAAGATCACCTTTATTTGAAAAGCATAGTTCCGTGATAACACGGTTAATTTCAAAACATTTTTAAAATGGCCTCATAAAAATTACCCTCCTGAGAGGCCTACTTATCAGACTTATAAAAGTACATTTGCAGTTTCAAAATAAGGCATAGCTAAAGTTTCTGGGAAATTATATTTTTATCAAAGTCTAAAAAAGGTGTATCAAAACCAGGAAACCTTTTATTCCAGGTTTGCAAAGACTTCTTCAAGCTGAAGTCACCACAATGTGCTATAATGTTTTGGAAGATCAAGGCTTACACTTCTCCATTCTCTAGAGAAGACCTGGTGACAAAGCCTTCTGTCAAACATCCTTCCTTTTGCAGCTTTGTTATTTGAAAACCAGTTGTTACTGCACTTACACGCACTTTCTCCATAAAAGCAGAAACCATTAAATAATTGTTTGTTACTTTGGATGAGTTGCAGAAGACACTGTAAATCAGACACTGAATTTATTTTCAGCTTCATCTGAATCTCAGAGTATTCATTTCCTCCCAAAATCATTCTTCTCCCACAGCAAGATACATTTTTTCCTAATAATTTCAATGAAATAAGATCTGATCCTGACTTCTCTACAAAAGGATTGAGTTTTTTCTCAAGAATTATTTCAGTAATCATCTTTAATCATTTTAGGAGCACTCTCTTGGTGCAATCTAGAAATCAAATTCTTTGTTCCTTCTACTACCACACCCTCACATACCTTGCAGTCTTTATTCTTTCTGCTTAAGACAGGACTAGAAATCCTGGCTTTCTGTCCTGGTAGCTGAAAAAATGAGTTCTTTATAAAAATATAATGACCAGATGGCTCTTGGAGTGTATGATCAGTAGCTGGTCCAGTGCCCAGTTTTGCAGTACTGCTAGTTCTGAGGTGCCAGTCAAAATCATCATTTTCATCTTGCTTCCAGCCACAAAGGTCAAACTCAAAATTGCAGTGCCCAATAGAAGTACCTGAAATATAATTGCACACATGTGAAAAGAGATTAATTTTTCAAGTAGTTAATTAGGTACATACAGTACAACCTACTACTCAAATATATGGGGAAAAAGCTTCACTATAAAAAATAATACCTATGTATCTCATTAAAAGGAGCATTTTTAATATTCTGGAATATAGTATTAGGATAAACCTACATGTATATATATATATATGAGGTGGGTGCAGAGCTTTTTTTATTACAGAGAACAGAATCCTTGGTATAAATGTAACCAAATTTAGTTAACTATTTTAGCTCCTTAGGGTCTTAACTGGCCATCCATAGAGCATTCAAGACGTGCAGAAAACCAGCCCCTTTCTGAAGGAACATGTTAAGACTGGGTTAGAACAGGGAGAAACACCTGTATCTGGGGAACAGGCACATTCAAATGAGTGTATTGAGCACCATAATAACACAGCCTCTATATGGATACATATAGAAAAACATAAATGTGGGTGTGATAATCTTGAACTGAATCACACCCAAAGTTAGACCATTGCACAATTCCTCAATTCACTTGTATTTTCTTAGCCAGAATAAAACCATAGGTAATTATGTTGGTGGTGGACTGTGTCCAAAGCTGGGTGAGGGCTGGGGCACAGGGCTGATGGGGAGCAGCTGAGGGGGCTGGGGTGTTTGCAGAAGGAGGGTCAGGGGTGACCTTACTGCTCTTGACAACTACTGGAAGGGAGATTGTAGCAAGGTGGGGGTCAGTGTCTTCTCCCAAGTAACAGGTGACAGGAGAAGAAAGGACCTCAAGTTGCACCAGCAGAGGCTAAGACTGGATACTAGGAAACATTTTTTCACTGAAAAGGTGGTTAAGCATTGGAACAGGCTGTCCAGGGAAGTGGTTGAGTCACCATCCCTAGAGATCTTTAGAAGCCACTTAAATGTGGCGCTTAGGGACACGGTTTGGTGAAATTGGCAATGCTGGGTTAACAGTGGGAATTAATGATACTAAGGGTTTTTTCCAACATAAATGATTCTATGAGTATCTACATATCTCTTTAGGTTGGACTTAATGCCTAGAAAAGGGGAAAGCTGTCATAATTTTGGTTTCTTTTTACATGAAACAATATGCATGCTCTTTTATCAATTTTCGAATCTTGAATGTCAAAACAGCCAGCATGGTGAGTAAACTGTCCACATAAATTAAGGTTAAGTCAATTGCACCATTCCAGAAGTTTAATTTCTATATGTTTTTCTCTCTATACATCTATAAGTTCATTATAATGATTACCAAGTAAGACTAAAATTTCTGAAATAAGCTGGAATTTCATCAGAGACTTCAGGAGGCTTTTGACTGTGCCTAAATATTCTTACTATTTTTGTTGAAAAGGAAAGTGCTTTGAAGATAAATTTGGAAACTGTATGTATTATTTTGTAGGACAATATAGAAATTACAAAATGTCTCTTTCAAAACTTAATCAAAGTCTTAGCCTCTTCTGAGGTCTAGCCTGATAAAGTTCAGCCACTTGAAAGTAGTTTTATTTAATTGAAAGGTACTCAGAAGCATCCATAACCAGGCCAAGGATCCAGAATCCATGGAATCTAGACATGAACCAAAACAGGCCAGACAGCTACCTCAAAAATTTCTGCCTGAAATCAGATAAAATATTTTTTGTTTGATTTTAATCTCTGAATGCCATAAAGTAGAAAAGTTAGAAACTTTTTCTTAACAGTAGGAGCTATTAGCTAAACTAGTTTCCCTTTTACCTTTGGCTGCAAATATGGTGCCATCTGAAGTAAAAATTAAAACCAACCCAAACCTGATATGTGAAATGATATGATTATCTTTTATGAAAAATCACAGATTGTTGATTAACTCAACTGAATGCAGCAGCCCATAAATTTTGTCCTAATCATATTTTTCCAACTGATCAGTTGCTTAATAGTTCAAGATCATTCTTAAAGAAATTTCTTCCATTATTTACAAATTCCATCTTCAGTCAATGAATTTCATGCATACAACTGACCATTTTATTTTAAAGACACATTTTCAAGCATCAAGATCTTAAGGCATAAGCACTGATATCCCTGCTGATGCTGTAATACATACTGGGTATTACATAATCTGAGATGTTCTTGTAAGATTTCTGTAGTCAACAAAGAGAAATATTCATACTACAGGACAACTTATTTAATCTAACTCAAACAACTCATTTTAAGTTGCATGAAATTCAGCCTGAAAACAAGTTTCTCCCCTGATGAAAAAGAGAATTTAGGCAGCCTGCTTAGAAGCGCAAGTTACTGCAGATGATTGTGCACTCCCATGCTTTTAAAACACCATAATTCTTCATTGTAAAACTTCCAATTAAAATGCAGTTAGGGAAATTTTTTAAAAGAATTTTACAATTTTTTTCCTTACTTAAAAATTATAATTAAAAATACGTTAGAGGAAAGTATTCACTTTATGGGAATGTTTCAATTAATCTCTTTCAATGGGAAATTGAAATAAAATTCTTATTGTAGTGGGTGCAAAACTAAATTCCATCAGTTTCTTTGAACCATGTTGTCCTTAATGCTTCAATTTACACTTGTCTGATGATATTTCATGGGAAACACAGACAGTGCTGAAAATGCAAAAAAAATAAATTAATATTTTAAACCAATTAATATTTTAAAATTTCAGAAAACAAAAGTCAAAGTTTGAGAATATTTCTTTTAACAGAGTAATTGCAACTTGAATTATTCTTCATTTTTAGTTGCAGAAGATCTGAACTGGACCCCATATAGATTAGTGATGCACTATTCCTGGATTGGAAATTGTTGTGTAGTTTAACAGTATGAGAATAATTTGCAAAACATGGTTCCTTTGCAATATACTTTAGCTTTCATAGGATATCAGCATCCCTTTGCTTCACAGAACTGTGTTCACTGAGAATGATAAACTGTATTCATATTCTCGATAAAAAATTAGGCAACTGTTAATATGGTACCAAACAATGCAGATTTGATTGTGTGAGCATTTGTAGTAGTAAAAAAAAGGAGGTGTTAATACCATATATTATGATCCAGCAGGAGCCATTTGATATGAAACATCAATCTTTGAATCAAATACTACACATGCTGCTTCTTGATATGCCTTGTAAAACCAAAACTGTACAATATTCAGATTAAAATAATTTGCTGAAACCTGACAACCCTTGAAATATCTAAGGAGGTAGGTACCTCATCTCCCAAAGTTATTATTCTTGGATTATTTTTTCAGCTTTAATACATTCTTTTCATATGGAAAGCAGGATAATTTTACTCTGCTTTTAAAGACAGCTGCTTTCTGGGTTATTTTGAGACATTCATTAGCAGCTCTTTGTATTTTGCATCGTGTGATTTTAAATTAAATAATAATAATTTAAAATCCTTAAAAGCCAAGGAATGGAATTAAATTATTACGTCCTTGTTTGCTTTCTTAGCTGATGAGCTGTCAAACATATTTGAGTAATAAAAATTCACAGCAGGCACAGTTATTTATGATAATTATATTAAAAATCTACCATACTTACTGCAAATACTAGGGCTTTCATCTGAGTTATCTTCACAGTCATTTACAAAATCACACAGATTATTCTTTGGGATGCAGTACTTGTTGGCACACATGAATTCCTCTGATGTGCAAGGTTTGTCTGAGATAAGCAGAGGGGAACAATCTTCAAAGGTAATATCATCCACTGCCACATCTCCCATGTAACTGACACCACGTTTTGCCCTGAAAATAATCTAATAAAAAATTACAGAGCTGTTATAGTAAGCCACTGATATGATAGAGAAAAGCTTATACATGCAACATGAAAACAACAGAGACTGATGGTCCTCACAAATCTTTTAATGTGAAGTGGTCAGTTCTTACTGTCAAAGCATAATTCTACAAAATCTTGTACCACAGTTGGTACAGATCTGTCACTATAGTTATTGAAGAACCACCTTCTAACATTACCAAAAAAGAGGAAAATAATCATGCTGCTCTAAGAGATACCAAACCAACTCATCCTGAAATAATAGCAAGGGTTCTTCCTACTTTTGCAAAGTAAGTCTGAAAAAGACTAATCTGTCATTCATCATGCATTCCCATGAATGTAAAAAGAATTTTAAAATTTCATTAAATTTCCAAGACAGAAATATCATGAAATGTAACTATTTAAAAAACATGTTATTGACAATCCCTGGGGATTTTTGCTTTTTTCACAGGTCTACAACTTAGCAAGTACCTCTAAGAGGTTTGGAAATCTGCTCTGATTTCAAAGAAAACATCATGCTCAAGATCCTTTTTTCAAAACCCAGATGTTTTTACTTACTGCACACTAAGGAGAAAGAAGCAGAGTATTTTAAGCAGAGTTGAATTAAAGGATAGATGGGATTCTCAGTCTTAAGAATGGATATCAGTCTGAGATTAAAGAAGAGTGAGAAATCTCCTAAAACATGAGTCCAGCTCAGATAATGAATCAGACAGACAAAAAGATGATTTCTTCTATGCAGGAGAAGAGGTACCTGCATGGTGTAAAAAGGGAAATGAGAAGGTGAAGAATGCTTCATATAGAAGGACTAATAGCCAGCTCTCTAGCAAGTGCATCACTTAGGAGGACACACCTGGAAATTTGAACGAATTCCTAAGAACACTTCTGCTCTGTTCCACTGGGGACCTTGGCTGCCACTTTGAGTCCACAGTTTAGAAGTCTTGTTACTGCTTTTATAGAGCACCTAAAAAAGAAAATAATTCTAGGTCACGAAAAAATATGTTTCAATTACCAAGTCACTTAAGAGTTTTATAATTGTATACAAGAGTACAATATTATCTTGTACATCTAGTCTATATTCCACCATTAAATTTCACTAAATCATTGATTTTCTGAAATTGGAAGGAGTCATCAAATCCAAATCTCTACTCTTTGCAGGACTACCTAAAGCTGAATCATACAACTAAGACTGGCGAGGTGCTCCTTGCACTCTGTCAGACTGTGCCCACTGCCCTGGGCAGCCTGCTGCAGTGCCCAGCCACCCCCTGGGGGAAGAGACTTTTCATAATGTCCAACCTGATGCCCATGGATATGTCAGGAGAAATGATAAGAAAAAGTGTTTTAAGATTTTCTGATCTCGGTATAAACATACCCAACCCACAGCCTTAACTGGGCTGACGTGTCTCATTAGTTTATCCACAGTGGCTAGCAGTGAATAAAAACTGTTCAGTAGAGGGCTGTGATTCAGTTGTATGACACGAAAAGAGAGTTAACAAGACTTACTGAAAAATATATTTGTTCATGGATGCAATTAAACGCTCTTCTGGGATGGATTTTCTTGTCCTGATTCTTACAAAACATTTTGTTTCTTCTACAGATGATTTTTTTTTCTTTTTTTATAAAGACAAAATTTAATCTGTCTTAGCAATGAAAGACTTTTAAAAGCCCATACCCTTATAAATAGCAAATTGGGGAATGATAACGCACTTCAACATGAGCAGAGAGCCCTAAATATTCTTTGGTCCAATCTCTTGGGCATCCAAATTCAACTGAGCTGACAATAACAAGATGGGTGTTTGATGATGTGTGTCAAGCTGTGTCTCCAGCCAGTTCTAGCAGAGCTAAACATCCATTCACCAGTTTCCTGAACTACTTCTGCTTTCAAGGATTTACTGCTACTCTGTGTAATCTTCTTAGAGCAGCCCAGGCATTTTTCATCATAATGAAAAAACCCTTTTTTTTTTGTTTTAAATTTGTGCAGTCCCATGAGTGTATATGATATTGTATAACAGATAAGTTCTGCCAAGCAAACAGCAAATCCTCACAATAAAGAACTTTCATTTCAGGGGTAAAAAAAAAAAAAGAATAGATAATATATTAAGTGGGATAGAAAAAAAGTGACTTTTAACTTTATAGACAGGAAATAATATAGTCTGCCATAGAATACATGGATTTTAAGTGAAAATAAATAAACTAGTGAGAGAGAAGTTAAAAATATTATTTGAAAGAATAGAGTGCTGAATAAGAAAATATCTTTTTTACTCTCAAATACAAACAATATATCTATATGAAGGTAAATATGTGTGTGACTTTAGACACACAGACATGCACACATTTTTACAATGTAAATTATCTATTATATATCCCATTCCTTCATCATAAATTCATATTTTCTATCATATCATGATAAAGCTTAAAACTTTAGGGTAAAACATGGCCATTAATTTGTGTGCTTTTAAAACCCAGGGCTTCCCTGTACCTTAATGCACTTTGAACCTCTATGCATTTCAATTCCATTGCAAAAAAGCACATTTAATACTTTGGTAGAATTACCCATGCCAAGTCAAAGTACAGAAACTAAATAAAAATGGTTCCAACAAATAATCATGCTGAGGTTACTCAGGAAAGTGACAGCAAATCAATGTTTAAGAAAGTAAAAGAAACACAGGAAGGAGCCATTCATGCAAACTGCAGGAATGTCTTCTGCAATCCTACATGATATTTGATGTCATGGATACAGTGGTACACAGCAAAAGTCCAAAGCAAAAGTCAAAAAAAATGTGGTAGTCTTGGGGGAAAATATGGTTAAAATATCTTTTAAGCACAGAAAATATTCCCATTCATACAATACTTGGAGCCTTCTTAATATAAATAATGAGAAAACACCTAAATAATTTTATATTCTGAGTTATTCTTATACCCATTATTAATTGATTAATCAAGCAATTGAAACCAGGTAATTATTAACAGTGTGCAAAGGTTTTATGATTTTCCTTTGGCACATCCTAAAATGAAATAAATTGGGGATGAGGGAGAATTACTTAAAGAATAGAGGGAAATTGTAATCGGTTTTGAAACTGATAAAAAATCTATAATATACACATTTGCCTTTTGTGCTGGTAGTACTGGGCATGGCTCCATAGAATTTGCTGTTGATTTCTACAAAACACTCCCTGAACATAATTCCAACCAACATGGGTTCTTACACTGTAAAGAAGCCTGGACCCTTGAATATACAAAGTTCCAAAGCATGTTAATTGGTCCCAAGCCTTAAAACTGAGGATGAACCATCTTTATCCTATGATTTCCCACTGATTCTGATTAATTACTATTTGACCACTTGCCAAGCAGCCAAGCAAGATCTTTACCTAGCTGGGAGAGATTTAACAATATTTTAAAAAATAGTTTAAGAAACAATCCAAGAAAACATAGAAGGTGCTTCCACTAAATATCCAGCAAGTCACATGCATGATGTGTAGTTCAGCACATCCCAGATTACATTTCTAATGTCAACACAAGTATTATTTTTTTTCCAAAACAGCTGAATCCTGTCACCTTTTCTTATAATTTGTTATTCTGAGTAACTAGGCTAGTGTGAATTTATTTGTATATTTAAATCCTCATGCACTGCCCACATCCAATATGATTCTGAGTGCACAGGGAACTGGGTAACTTATATAAGTATTTATTTCAATCCATTCCTGGATTCAAATCCATTTTCATCCATTGATGCTGTAGGTATTCCATAACATTCCTGGGAATTTCCATTATAAGTACACAGCTGTGTGGCACAAATAATTGTTTAGAACAATGTTGCTGTTTTATTCATTTCCCTCTGCAGTGACCTATTTCATCTACAAGCTGCTAATGAGTTAAATTTCCTTTACAGAAGTGCTTTTATTTCAAGTGGAACGAAGAAAAGAGTATGGGAAAGCAAATCTGTTGCTTGTACCCCACAGAAGTAGTTCAACGCTGCTGACATGAATATGATTAATCTCTAAAAGTGATATGTTCAGCTCTTCAATTAATAAACTGTTTCTACAAGATTTTATGTCATTTTTGGATACAATTACTTCTTTTTTTCTTGCTCCTACATTAGCCAAAGACCTTGATGTCCAAATATCTAATGCTGCTTTATAGTTTCGAATGGCACTGTGAGATACAAAACTTTTTCTTGTGTGGAAATTCCAGCCATGGCATGTCTATAACAGTCACAATTTTTGCTTGTTGTAGAAATTTATAATTTCTCCAGTCAATTTGAGTTAATGTTTCCTTTATATCCTGACATGGTGAGAGCAGTAGAGTGCTAGCAATTATTAATTTTCGTTTCTTAGCAGCCTGAGCTTTAATGAAACTAAAAGAGAAGGCATACATTTTCTCACAGTAACTTTANAAGACCTTGATGTCCAAATATCTAATGCTGCTTTATAGTTTCGAATGGCACTGTGAGATACAAAACTTTTTCTTGTGTGGAAATTCCAGCCATGGCATGTCTATAACAGTCACAATTTTTGCTTGTTGTAGAAATTTATAATTTCTCCAGTCTATTTGAGTTAGTGCTTCCTTTATATCATAACATGTTGAGAGCAGTAGAGTGCTAGCAATTATTAATTTTCGTTTCTTAGCAGCCTGAGCTTTAATGAAACTAAAAGAGAAGGCATACATTTTCTCACAGTAACTTTATGCAGAAAAGCAAAACAAAACAAAGAGCATCTCCATACCTCCAGAGAACCTATTGTTGAACCATTCATGTGGTTCCAGAATATGATTTTGCATCTGGGCCCTGTAAGGGAGATGACTGGGGTAGCAATGTCAGCTATGTGACCAAATTCTCCATTAGAGCTGTCTGCAAAGAGATACCAGCCTTCTTCAGTGCACCTGCTCAGAGAAATAAAGGTTATAATTTATTAAAACAAAACATTTCACCATANATTTAACAATATTTTAAAAAATAGTTTAAGAAACAATCCAAGAAAACATAGAAGGTGCTTCCACTAAATATCCAGCAAGTCACATGCATGATGTGTAGTTCAGCACATCCCAGATTACATTTCTAATGTCAACACAAGTATTATTTTTTTTCCAAAACAGCTGAATCCTGTCACCTTTTCTTATAATTTGTTATTCTGAGTAACTAGGCTAGTGTGAATTTATTTGTATATTTAAATCCTCAAGCACTGCCCACATCCAATATGATTCTGAGTGCACAGGGAACTGGGTAACTTATATAAGTATTTATTTCAATCCATTCCTGGATTCAAATCCATTTTCATCCATTGATGCTGTAGGTATTCCATAACATTCCTGGGAATTTCCATTATAAGTACACAGCTGTGTGGCACAAATAATTGTTTAGAACAATGTTGCTGTTTTATTCATTTCCCTCTGCAGTGACCTATTTCATCTACAAGCTGCTAATGAGTTAAATTTCCTTTACAGAAGTGCTTTTATTTCAAGTGGAACGAAGAAAAGAGTATGGGAAAGCAAATCTGTTGCTTGTACCCCACAGAAGTAGTTCAACGCTGCTGACATGAATATGATTAATCTCTAAAAGTGATATGTTCAGCTCTTCAATTAATAAACTGTTTCTACAAGATTTTATGTCATTTTTGGATACAATTACTTCTTTTTTTCTTGCTCCTACATTAGCCAAAGACCTTGATGTCCAAATATCTAATGCTGCTTTATAGTTTCGAATGGCACTGTGAGATACAAAACTTTTTCTTGTGTGGAAATTCCAGCCATGGCATGTCTATAACAGTCACAATTTTTGCTTGTTGTAGAAATTTATAATTTCTCCAGTCAATTTGAGTTAATGTTTCCTTTATATCCTGACATGTTGAGAGCAGTAGAGTGCTAGCAATTATTAATTTTCGTTTCTTAGCAGCCTGAGCTTTAATGAAACTAAAAGAGAAGGCATACATTTTCTCACAGTAACTTTATGCAGAAAAGCAAAACAAAACAAAGAGCATCTCCATACCTCCAGAGAACCTATTGTTGAACCATTCATGTGGTTCCAGAATATGATTTTGCATCTGGGCCCTGTAAGGGAGATGACTGGGGTAGCAATGTCAGCTATGTGACCAAATTCTCCATTAGAGCTGTCTGCATAGAGATACCAGCCTTCTTCAGTGCACCTGCTCAGAGAAATAAAGGTTATAATTTATTAAAACAAAACATTTCACCATAATTAATCTAGTATTGCAATATTTCCTTAGATAACATCTGCTGTCTGGGTATCTGGATGTGTTGTAGTGTGCAGCCAGAACCCAAAATAACCCCTTGCAAATGCAGCTACTGTATTTATATCAGAGATTGGCAAAAAAAAAAAACAAAAAAAGAGCTGAAGTCAACCCACAGGATCATATAGATTCATATAGATGTGGGCTAGAGGGACTCTGGCTTTCCCTACTACCCTCTTTCCTTGGGGAATTTAGAGGGTTTGATCCTGGTTTAATGTCAGGGAAGCTCAACATGATAGATGAAATTCTGTCTCCTGTGCTACTGGGAAAGATGGGGTATCTTTGAAGTAAACATCAGATTCTGAGCGTGCAGAGAGACCAGAAGTGCAGTTTTAGTCTTGTGGGTATTTAAGACTGAGCCCCTAAAAACTTTACTTTCCAAAATAAAATGCAGCTGTTGACAAAAGATGAATTTCTCCTCTCTCCAAAAGAAGTGCTTCACACTCAGTTCTTCTCAAAAGCATCTTTCCCAAAAAGCACATACAAACCTGACCATGGAACCTACATTTTTAAATAGCTGCTGGTATTAGGTTTTCCTTTCCTTTTGGTTTTCCTGATTGCCCAGGTTCTGAGCAACCACTCTGTAAAGTTGCATCACTACAGCTGTGAGAAGACAAAGAGCCTACCCAGCGAGCACTGCCAAGAGAAACAGAGTATGCTCAAAGATGCCATGACACCAGTCTTCACAGACTGCAAATCCTGCCTAATGGCAAGAGTCAGGAATTTGCTGGTACAGGGTCAGGAACAGGCCTTCAAAATCCTCACAAATCAGAGACTGTTTCTTAGCTAGACTACAGCTACTACCCCCCATGTGTCAGACCAGAAAAAACAAAACAAAACAAAAACAAAACCACCCAAACCCCAAACAAACAAAACCCAACCAACCAATCAAAAAGGCAACATTTTAATGGGACAGATCTTCATTTTTCAGAGGTCAGATATGTTACATGTGAGATCACTGAAAACTTCTCATAAACATAGCAGGGACCAAAGTCCATCTGGGCAGAATCCTAGGGGAAAAGGTCAGGATCTGTGGAAATCAGGATCTTCTCCACAATCTTATTTTCCTTTTTGTGAAAATATAGATAAAAGAATTGCTGCTGATGCTTTTCTTTTATTACTGAATCCTGGCAATTCAAACGTTTTTATAATTACTGCTGCATTTACTTCATCCTCTAGCCGAAGTATTAAAACATTCTCCAAATAAACTTCCCGTACTATAACTAATAGTTGAACACTTGGAAATCTCACAGTTACAGATCTTTCAAGAAGTGTGAATTTGGACAATTTACTTATTTCCCTCCTTTCTGCTGAAGAAAGCTGTTATTTCAAGATAGCAATTTTTAGATTTCTTTTTTGCCTTGGTGCTGAGTATTTTACCCGAGTCTGGCTTGGAGGTAAAAGGGTTTTCTTAAGGTTTGCAAAAACATTGAAAAATTCAGAATTTACTCCGGGAACTCCTGCCTTCAATGGCCCAAGGGTGTTGGCACTGTATTTACAACAGCATTCAAAAGGACTTGTAAGAAGCAGAATGATGAAAAGCTCTGAAGAGCACTAGCACATACACACCCCATCACTTCCAGAGTATTCAGTATTACATGCATGCCTCTCAGTGAGATTAGCTTGAAACAGTGGCAGTGTACAATCAGTGCTAGGATGAAATTCTGTCATCCATCTCTTGTTGGTGTGTTCTGTCAGTACAATCAGTGCTAGGATGAAATTCTGTCATCCATCTCTTGTTGGTGTGTTCTGTCAGACACAGGCCACAGATCACCCCTATGCCTAGATACTACTGTCCCATTGCACAGCCCAAGGTGTCACTGCAACTTTTTTGACCTTGTTCCAGTGTTTGCTCAAATATCACATTTAAAACTATTAAACCAGATGAAAGGCCCCTGTATGAAACACTTCACAGTGCCAGCCACTAAATATGGTGGTGGTATGTGATTACAAGATTAAGGTTATGTGGGCAAGTAATGGGAAGTGGAGGGATCAGAAGGGGATGGGTAAGTATGTGTACAGCATCCTTGTTGACTTTCACTCCTATCATGCAAATTTTTACACTTAGGAACACAAGAATAATGTACTTGTGACCTACCCAAATTTAAAAGGAAAATTTTTTTCTAGCGAAAATTGACCTGCATCATGTTTGCTCACAAAACAAAGTAATTACTCTGTCTGGAATTCTTAAGCTGCCTGATGTAGAAGCCTGCATGGAATTTCCAGGGAAGTGCATGATCAGCAGGGGGAAGAGTTTGAAGAAAATAAGTAATCATTCTGTTTGCAGAGTGTTCAAATGCTAGAGGGTCCATGCCTTCTGTGAATGCAAAATTTTTGGCAGAGCCAATTAACGTATATGCAATCATCTATTCAGTTTGTCAAGCTCTGACTTTGAAAGTAAAGGATTTCTTAGCTGCCCCACTTATTTTTATTTAATTTAATTTTATTTTATTTCATTGTATTGTATTTTATTGTATCCTAGTAAAAAATATGCAGTGACTAGATATTCCAAAGCATTCCATAAACATAAATTAGCAGTTTCTCTTCCTCTGCCAGACGATGTTCTCGTCTTCACCTCCAATCTTTGTTTTTCAAGTGATCCGTTGAGAATGTAACTTTCTTCATTGTGAGAGTTAATCAACTGACCCATTCTTAAATTCAGTTCTTTCCTATTCCATAAAAAGACTCCCTTGAGTTGTTTTTTGGTTATTTTAAATGAGAAGATGATGACAACAAGTGTAAAACAAGGTCTTTTTCAACATATATAATAGTGAATAAATCTAGCTTTCAGCATAGATTTTATGATTCTGCTGAAATTCAGCAGAATACAGGCAGGCTCCCCTGCCAGTGGCTGCAAGAGCTCAGGCCAATTTAGAAAACTAACCCATGGAAAACCTCTTAGTTGGCAGCTACTCTAAGTGCCATTAAAATCTCAATATTTACCCTTTGAAAATAATTAATTTTACCTCTGTATTACAAGAATTCCCTATACAAAGACATTCCTGTGCCAGTCCAAAAATCCTAATTAATTTCAGAGGGAAATTCACAACATTTTAATGGATGTATAATTTTCAACATAAGCAACTGACCTATATTTGCATACTTGTCTTAGTTAATAGCTTAATATTTCTTTTTAACTGTAGTTGGCAAAGACTGGACATTCATAGAAGAATCTTCATGCTATTTCCCCCTTCAAAAGAAAACACTGAACAGAATATAATAATTAGGGAAAGATTAGGTGAGTTTAAAAAGTTGAAGGCCTATCAAAAAATTAGGCCCTTTTTAAATGTCAGTGCTTTCAAGTTATGTATCATGCTGTGAATTACACATTTCACAGTAGGAATTGTCTATTGTTGCAATGTCTGAAAAGGGATCAAAACTTATTCAGATGAACTTTCTTGTACAACAAGTTCAAGCTCGAATTTAATGAATTGTTGGACATCTCTCAGTTTTTAAAGTGTTAATTCATCAGTGTATCTTCTACTAATTGTTTGAGAATCCCTGACTGAACACTTAAATGGACTTAAAAATATCCTTTACTAATTTTTTTTCTTTAGCACTGAAAACTAAACCTGATCAGAAAACAAACAACTCCCTTTCACTAAAAAGTTCTGTTTTCCTTCAAAAGTTCAGCAATAATGAGAAAAAAAAA
>VWYE01000481.1:3431-13744 GCA_013398995.1 Alaudala cheleensis | reverse complement strand
CAGGGAATCAGCAAATCCCAGGGAATGGGGCAGGGCCAGGAGCAGCATTCCCAACCCTTTTCCAACCCCCTTCCAGTCCTTTCCCAGCCTTTTCCCAGCTCTTTTCCAATGCGTTTTCCAGAATTCCAAGGAATCCTCACCCTCTGGATGCGCTCACATCCACAGGCTCATCCCAAACGCTGGAATTCCCAGAATTCCAAGGAATCCTCAGAATTCCCAGGAATCCTCATCCTCTGGATGTGCTCGGGGCTCATCCCAAACCCTGGAATTCCCGGAATTCCCAGGAATGCTCACCCTCTGGATGTGCTCAGGGCTCATCCCAACCCTTTCCCAAGCCCAGGAATTCCCGGAATTCCCAGGAATGCTCCCCCTTTGGATATGCTCATGTCCACAGGCTCATCCCAACCCTTTCCCAAGCCCTGGAATTCCCAGAATTCCCAGAATTCCCAAGAATGCTCACCCTTTGGATGTGCTCAGGGCTCATCCCAACCCTTTCCCAAGGCCAGGAATTCCCAGAATTCCCAGAATTCCCAGGAATGCTCACCCTTTGGATGTGCTCAGGGCTCATAACCCTGGAATTNCTGGGAAAGGTGGAAAAATATCCTGGGAAAGGAGGGAAATACTGGGAAATATGGCCTGGGAAAGGAGGGAAAATATTGGGAATTATGGCCTGGGAAAGGGGGAAAAATATCCTGGGAAAGGGGGGAAATACTGGGAATTATGGCCTGGGAAAGGAGGGAAATATCCTGGGAAAGGAGGGAGATACTGGGAATTATGTCCTGGGAAAGGGGGAAAAACTGAGGGAAAATGTCCTGGGAAAGGGGGGAAATATCCTGGGAAAGGAGAAAAATACTGGGAATTATGGCCTGGGAAAGGGGGGAAACAGCAGGAACGATGGCCTGGGAAAGGGGCAAATACTGGGAATTATATCCTGGGAAAGGTGGGAAATATCCTGGAAAAAGGGGAAAATATTGGGAATTATATCCTGGGAAAGGAGGGAAATACTGGAATTATGGCCTGGGAAAGGGGGAAAATACTGGGAATGATGGCCTGGAAAAGGAGGGAAATATCCTGGTAAAGAGGAGAAATATTGGGAATTATGGCCTGGGAAAGGTGGAAAAATATTGGGAATAGTATCCTGGGAAAGGGGGGAAACAGCAGGAATGATGGCCTGGGAAAGGGGGGAAAATGTCTCGGGAAAGGGGAGAAAATATCCTGGGAAAAGTGGAAAAATATTGGGAATTATGGCCTGGGAAAGGTGGAAAAATATCCTGGGAAAGGGGGGAAATATTGGGAATAACATCCTGGGAAAGAGGGAATAATGTCCTGGGAAAGGGAGAAATACTGGGAATTATATCCTGGGAAAGGAGGGAAATATTGGGAATTATGGTCTGGGAAAGGGGGAAAATATCCTGGGAAAGGGGGAAGTACTGGGAAATATGTCCTGGGAAAGGGGGAAAAATATCCTGGGAAAGGGGGGAAATATTGGGAATTATGGATTGGGAAAGGGGGGAAAATACTGGGAAATATGGCCTGGGAAAGGGGGAAAACTGAGGGAAAATATCCTGGGAAAGGGGGGAAATATTGGGAATAATGTCCTGGGAAAGAGGGAATAATGTCCTGGGAAAGGGAGAAATACTGGGAATTATGGCCTGGGAAAGGAGGGAAATATTCTGGAAAAGGGGGGAAATATCATGAATTATGGCCTGGGAAAGGGGGGAATACTGGGAATAATGTCCTGGAACAATGGGGGAAATACTGGGAATTATGGCCTGGGAAAGGAGGAAAAGTATCCTGGGAAAGAGGGGATATATCGGGAATAACGTCCTGGGAATGGGGGAAAAATGTCCTGGGAAAGGGTTAAAAATGTTGGGAATAATGTCCTGGGAAAGGGGGAAAAATATTGGGAATAATGTCACAGGTAAGAGTTAAAAATATCCCAGGAAAGGGTTAAAAACAGAGGGAAAATGTCCTGGGAAAGGGTTAAAAATATCAGGAATAATTTCCCGGGAAAGCATTAAAAACTTTGGGAATAATGTCCAGGGAAAGGGTTAAAAATATTGGAAATGGTGGGAAAATGTCCTGGGAAAGGGGAAAGTCCTGGGAAAAGGGAGGCAACAAAGGGTTAAAAAATCCCAGGAAAAGAGGGGGGGAAATTCCTGGGAAAAGGTTAAAAAAATCCCAGGAAAGGGGAGACAGGAAGGGGTTAAAAATCCCGGGATTTGGGGGATTGAATCCCTGAATTTCCAAGCAGGATAAAATCCAGAGGGTGTGGGGAAAGAACTTTGGGAAGAGGAATCCAGNGGAAAAATGAGGAAAAAATTGGGAAAAATCAGGGAAAAGGGAGGGAAAAGGGAGGGAAAAGGGGAGGGAAAAGGGAGGGAATTCCCAGGGAAAAGAACTGGAAAAGGGAGGGAAAAGGGCCTGGAAAAACCCTGGAAAAGGGGCTGGAAAAAAACTGGAAAAGGGGCTGGAAAAAAAACTGGAAAACCCTGAAAAAACCCTGGAAAAGGGATGGAAAAACCTTGGAAAAGGGGCTGGAAAAGGGAGGGAAAAGGGATGGAAAAATCTTGGAAAAGGGGTTGGAAAAGGGGTTGGAAAAGAGGGGGGAAAAGGGGCTGGAAAAACCCTGGAAAAATGGCTGGAAAAAACCTGGGAAAATCCTGGGAAAGGGGAGGGGAAAACCCTGGAAAAATCCTGGAAAAGGGGCTGGAAAAACCTGGAAAATCCTGGGAAAGGGGCTGGAAAAACCTTGGAAAAAGGGCTGGAAAAGAGGGGGGAAAAGGGGCTGGAAAACCCCTGGAAAACCCTTGGAAAAACCCTTGGAAAAGCAAATTCCCAGGGTTTTTCCTGCTGGGAAACTTTCCCAGGAGGATTCCAGCCCATCCCAGAAAAGGGAAAGGGAGAAAAGAGGGGAAAAAATTCCTCTAAAATGCCAGGAAAACTTTGGGAAAGAAGGATTTGGAGAATTTCCCGGGGGTGATTCCAGGAACGGGCTTGGATTTGAGGAAATTCCCAAATAAAATTCAAATTTCCAATAAAATTCCAATGGAAAAAGGAGATATTTGGGCTGCAAATTCCATCTTTTGCCACATCCTGGAATTCCTCTGCTGGAATTCTTCTCCCAGTTTTTCCCACCCGGCTCCAGGAATTTTGGGGAGCCAAAATTTCAGGAAAAGCAAATTCCCAGAGGTGGGAAAAGTGGGATTCAAACATTTCTGAGGCTGCTCAGGGAATGTTTTCCATGGATTTGCTGCTCCTGAGGATTCCCAGGAGGGATTCCTGGGCTGGGATCATCCCAAGATTCCTGGGAATTTTTTTTCCAGGGAATTTTCCCCCCTCAGACCTCAGCGATCCTGGGATTTCCCAGCAAAATCCATGGGAATTCCCACAAAAATCCACGGATGTGTCAATCCCGGGGGGGGAAATTCCCGAATTTTTTTTTTTTAGGAATTCAGCACCAATTCCACATTTTCCAGCCCAAACTTTGGGATAACAACAGGTGGAAAAGCGGGATCATCCCCTTGGAAAAACCTCGATCCCGGTTTTTTTTTTTGGTTTGTTTTTTTGGGGATGGGGATTCCCGGGAAAGGGGAAGGGGGGGAGGGGAAATTCCAGCGGGAGCCGGGGATTCCCCCTCCGGCATTCCAAGGGTTAAGCGCTGCCATTTCCGCGCCATTCCCGAGAAATCTCCGGGAACAAAATGGCAGCGCTTAACCCTTGCGATGCCGGAGGGGGAATTCCCGCCGGGAATCCCGGCCCGGCTCCGCTTCCCGACGGGAATTCCCACCCCCCGGAGCCCGCCGGGATCAATCCCGCATTTCCCGGAGTTCCCGGGCAGGGAATTCCCTGAAATTCCCTCAAATTCCCGGGATTCCCTGCCCTGAAATTGCCTGAAATTCCCGGGGATTCCCACCGCGATTTTTCCTGCCATTCCCAAATTTCCTGGGAGTGATTCCTGGGCAAGGAATTCCCTCAAATTCCCGGGATTCCCTGCCCTGAAATTGCCTGAAATTCCCGGGGATTCCCACCGCGATTTTTCCTGCCATTCCCAAATTTCCTGGGAGTGATTCCTGGGCTGGGAATTCCCTGAAATTCACGGGATTCTCTGTCCTGGATCCCTTTGATTTCCACAGGGATTTATCCCGTTTTTCCCTAATTTCCCGGGAGTAATTCCCGGGCTGGGAATTCCCTGAAATTCCCTGAAATTGCCGGGATTCCCTGTCCTGGGAGCCCTGAATTTCCCGGGATTCCCACCGGGATAAATCCCGTTTTCCCCAAATTTCCCGGGAGTGATTCCTGGGATGGGAATTCCCTGAAATTCCCGGGATTCCCCATCCTGGATCCCTTTGATTCCCACCGGGATTTATCCCGTTTTTCCCAAATTTCCCGGGAGTGATTCCTGGGATGGGAATTCCCTGAAATTCCGGGGATTCCCACCGGGATTTTTCCTGCCATTCCCAAATTTCCTGGGAGTGATTCCCGAGCTGGGAATTCCCTGAAATTCCCGGGATTCCCACTGGGATCAATCCCATTTTTCCCTAATTTCCTGGGAGTCACTTCCAGGCTGGGAATTCCCTGAAATTCCCGGGATTCCCACCGGGATTTTTCCTGCCATTCCCAAATTTCCCGGGAGTAATTCCCAAGATGGGAATTCCCTGAAATTCCCGGGATTCCCTGTCCTGGATCCCTTTGATTTCCACAGGGATTTATCCCGTTTTTCCCAAATATCCCGGGAATGATTTCCGGGCTGGGAATTCCCTGAAATTCCCTGAAATTGCCGGGATTCCCTGTCCTGGGAGCCCTGAATTTCCCGGGATTCCCACCGGGATTTCTCCTGCTTTTCCCAAAATCCCAGCAAGACAATCCCAGGAAGGGAATTCCCTGAAATTCCCTGAAATTGCCGGGATTCCCTGTCCTGGGAGCCCTGAATTTCCCGGGATTCCCACCGGGATTTCTCCTGCTTTTCCCAAAATCCCAGCAAGACAATCCCAGGAAGGGAATTCCCTGAAATTCCCTGAAATTGCCGGGATTCCCTGTCCTGGGAGCCCTGAATTTCCCGGGATTCCCACCGGGATTTATCCCGTTTTTCCCTAATTTCCTGGGAGTCACTTCCAGGCTGGGAATTCCCTGAAATTCCCGGGATTCCCTGTCCTGGATCCCCTTGATTCCCACCGGGATTTTTCCTGCCATTCCCAAATTTCC
This sequence comes from Alaudala cheleensis, assembly GCA_013398995.1. Taxonomy (NCBI): domain Eukaryota; kingdom Metazoa; phylum Chordata; class Aves; order Passeriformes; family Alaudidae; genus Alaudala; species Alaudala cheleensis. Next base: position 8,539 of record VWYE01000481.1, on the reverse strand, counting down.
CGGGAGTAATTCCCGGGCTGGGAATTCCCTGAAATTCCCTGAATTTCCCGGGATTCCCTGTCCTGGATCCCTTTGATTCCCACCGGGATTTTTCCCACTTTTCCCAAAATCCCAGCAAGACAATCCCAGGCAGGGAATTCCCTGCAATTCCCAAAATTCCCTGTCCTGGGATCCCTTTGATTCCCGGGATTTCTCCCACTTTTCCCAACCCCCCATGAGTCATTCCCGGATTATCCAGGACTGGGAATTCCCTGGAATTCCTGAATCCCTCGGGAATTATCCTGAGGCTCCTCCAGCGCTGGGAGAAGTTTAGGATCAAATCCCTGGAGCAGCTCCAGGAATTCCCCAGGGAATTCCCACATGGAATTTTTAGGGAAGGGAATTCCCACAGGAATTCTGGAAAAATTATCCTTTAAATTCCCGATCCTGGAAGTTTGGAGCTCCAAAGGCTCTGGAAAAGCGGGAAAGAATTCCAAAATTCCATTGGAGCTGGGAAAATGGGGAACAGCAACTGCCTGGAAAAATCCACGAGGGAATTCCCAGAATTTCTGTGGAATTCCCAGAATTTCTGTCCAATTCCAGGCAAATTTTCCCTGGAATTCCGGGAGGAATATGTGGGATTTTATGGGAATTCTGGGAATTCTCTGGGTCACTGGAAAATGGGATTAAAGCCACAAAAATTCCTTTAAAATTCCATTTTCCCATGGGAATTATTCCCAAATTATTCCCAGCTGGAATATTCAGGACACGAGGATGGAAATTCCCAGGCTGGGATTTTTTTTTGGGAATGCAGAGGAGGAAATCCAGGAGCAGAATTCCCAATTTTTCCTGGGATTTTCCAAGTGACTCCTCCCATTATTAATTAATCATGATTAATAATTAATTAATAATTAATCCCTCATTAATTAACAACTTCTCCATTGTTGATTTTCCATCCCAAATTCCTCCTTTAAGGAGAAAAATTCCAGGATTTATTTGTTGGGAAGCGACAGAAACATTCCCGGATCTATTTACATATTCATAACCTGATTTGCATATTCATAAAGTGATTTGAATATTTTCGAATAAATTTGAATATTAATGAGGGTTCGCAATCGGATCTTTCCCAATTAATTCCTCATTAAGGAGGGAATTTCCAGCCCTGAATATTCCCAATCCCAGCGGCTTTTCCAGCTGGGAATGGGGAAATTCCTCAGCTTTCCTTGGAATTCGGGAGCTTTTCCAAAGGCAAAGATCCCAAAGATTCCCACTGGGAATTCCTTCCCCACAGGATTATCCCAGGGAAAAGTGGGAAAAGCAGCAGGAAAATCGGGATTCCCAGGGAATTTTGTTATTTATCCATGGAAATTCCTGAATTTTTTAAACAGGTTTTCCCGGGAATGCTGGAGCCACACGATTCCAGGATAATCCCATTCCTCTCCCTTTTCCTGGGAATTCCAGAGTCAGAGGATCCCAGGACAATCCCATCCCTTTCCCAGGACAATCCCATTCCCATCCCTTTCCTGGGAATTCCAGGACTGGAGGATCCCAGAAAAATCCCATCCCTTTTTCAAAACAATCCCATCCCATTCCTGGGAATTCTGGAGCTGCAGGATCCCGGGACAATCCGATCCCTTTCCCTTTTCCCGGGAATTCCAGACGATCCCAGCACAATCCTGGCCCTTTCCCTTTCCTGGGAATTCTGGGAATTCCAGAGCCAAAGGATCCCAGCACAATCCCATCCCTTTCCCAGGAATTCCAGGGCTGGAGGATCCCAGGACAATCCCATCCCATTCCCGGGAATTCCAGGGCTGAAGGATCCCAGCACAATCCTACCCCTTTCCCTTTCCCGGGAATTCCGGAGGATCCCAGGACAATCCCATCCCTTTCCCAGGAATTCCAGGGCTGGAGGATCCCGGGACAATCCTTTCCCTCTCCCTTTCCCGGGAATTTTGGGGCCATGGAGCCCAGGACAATCCTATCCCACGCCCAGGAATTCCAGATGATCCCAGCACAATCCCATCCCTCTCCCATTCCCAGGAATTCCAGGGCCATGGATCCCAGGAAATTGTCCTCTCCTGGGACAAGCCCATCCCTCTCCCATTCCCGGGAATTCCAGGGCTGAAGGATCCTGGGACAATCCCAGCTCTTTCCTGGGAATTCCAGAGGATCCCAGCACAATCCCTTCCCTCTCCTTTCCCGGGAATTCCAGGGCTGGAGGATCCCAGGACAATCCCTTCCCTCTCCTTTCCTGGGAATTCCGGGGCTGTGGATCCCGGGCTCCCCGGGCAGGGCGGGATCAGGAGGGGAAAACCTGCCCAGGTGAGACTGGGACAGGTGAGCACCGACACAGGTGAGGAAGAACCTGAACAGGTGAGACTGGGATGGGTGAGAGCAGAACACAGCACAGGTGAGACCAGGACAGGTGAGACCCCACACAGGTGAGACCTGCACAGGTGAGACTGGGACAGGTGAGACCTTGCACAGGTGAACACTGACACAGGTGAGGGGAAAACCTGAACAGGTGTGAGCACATCAGGACAGGTGAGACTGGGACAACACAGGTGAGACCCTGCACAGGTGGGACTGGGACAGGTGAGACTGGCATGGGGAGCACTGACAGGACAGGTGAGACCCACACAGGTGACATCTGCACTGGAGAGGTGAGACCTCAACAGGTGAGACCTGAACAGGTGAACACCTGTGGGGGTGAGGGGGGGAGAACCTGCCCAGGTGAGACCTGACACAGGTGAGACCTGACACAGGTGAGGCCTGTCCAGGACAGGTGAGCACTGACACAGGTGAGAACCCCCACAAGTCAACACCTGCATGGGGGAGCAGAGAAGTTCCACAAGGGAGCAGCTACCTGGGACAGGTGAGACTGCACAGGACAGGTGAGCACTGCCACAGGTGGGAACCCACCCAGGGGAGCACTGACACAGGACAGGTGAGAACCTGCACAGGTGAGCACTGACACAGGTGAGACCTGCCCAGGGCAGGTGAGCACCTCAAAGGGGGAGAACCTGCACAGGTGAGAATCCACACAAGGGAGGGGACACCTGCACAGGTGAGGGGAGCAACTGCAACAGAGAGAGAGCACCTGCACAGGTGAGACCTGCACAGGTGAGAGGGGGGAACTGACACAGAGGAGACCTGCACAGGTGAGAGCAGAGCAGCACCTGCACAGGTGAGCCCAGCCCAGGTGAGACCTGCACAGGTGAGAGCTCAGCCACGGCTCCTCCCTGAGCATTCCCAGCTCCAAACCCTTCCTGAATCCCAAATCCCCAAAATCCCAAATCTCAGAACCCCAAAATCCCAAAAATCCCCAAAATCCCAAATCTCAAAAATCCCAAAAAATCCCCATCCCCACCCCAGGCACTGCCCAATCCCGCGGGAGAATCCCGGCAGGAATTCCAGGAATTCTGGATCCTTTGGAATTTCCCAATCCCTTGGAAAATCCGGGAGATTTCCTCGGGAATCGGCTCAAATCCATCAGGAATTAACGGAGATTTTTGGGAAAGATCCCCTGGGAGCTCCTCTCCAGCTTTTCCAGGAGAAAATTCCCAGCCTGGAATTCCAGCCTGTGGCACGGCAGAGAGTCCCAATCCCATAAAATTCCATGAAATTCCCTGGAATTTCCTACCTGTCAGGGAAGGTCATGGGGTCCTGCTGGGATGAGCCAGAGCCGAGGATCCTGCGGGGAGAGAGAGGCAGTGAGAATCCTGGGAATTGCAGGAATTCTGGGATTGGGGAATGATGGGACAGGGCTGGGATTTGGGAATGGTGGGATTTGGGAATACTGGGAATTCCAGCATTTGGGAATGCTGGGATTGGGGAATGCTGGGATTGGGAATGTGGGATTTGGGAATGCTGGGATAGATGGGATTTGGGAATGCTGGTATTTGGGAATGCTGGCACAAAGCTGGGATTTGGGAATGCTGAGATTTGGGAATACTGGGAATTCCAGCATTTGGGAATGCTGGGATTGGGGAATGCTGGGATAGATGGGATTTGGGAATGCTGGGACAGAGCCAAGATTTGGGAATGCAGGGGTTTGGGAATGCTGGGATTGGGAATGCTGGGACAGGGCTTGGATTTGGGAATGCTGGAACAGAGCTGGGATTTGGGAATGTTGGCACAGATGGGATTATGGGATGCTGGGATTTGGGAATGCTGGCACAAAGCCAGGATTTGGGAATCTCGGCTCCATCACAGGAATTGGGAATCCCAAACAACGGCACCACCACAAAAATCAGGAACATCAGCACGGCACAGCCCTGGGATTTGGGAATTCCAAACTACAACACAGTCCTGGGAATTGGGATTTGGGAATCCCAGAGCAATGGCACCACCAGGAAAATTGGGAATTCCTGGGATTTGGGAATGCTGGAATCTCAGAACTGCCATGGGAGTTCCACCCACGGAATTCCCAAATTTCCCTTCATTCCCAGAATTCCACCCAAGGAATTCTCAGATCTTCCTTCATTCCCAGATTTCCACCCACAGAATTCCCAGATTTCCCTTCATTCCCGGTTTCCACACACAGAATTCCCAGATTTTCACAATCAGAATTCCCAGATTTCCCCTCATTCCTGGTTTTTCCAGCTCCGGGAGCCTCCGGCCGTTCCCGGCCTTTTCCGGCCCCGTGATCCCGGAATTNCCCAACTTTCCAACCCCTTTCCCGCTGATCCCAGGGAGATTCCTGCCCCTCTCCCAAAATCCCTGGCAGATCCTGGCCCTTTTTCCAAACCTTTGTCAGATCCAGCCTTTTCCCATAATCCCAGGCCGATGCCAGCCCCTTTCCCACTGATCCCAGGCTGATCCCAGTCAATTTTCCAAAACCCAAGACCACTTTCAGCCCCTTTCCCTAAATCCACAGCAGATCCCAGCCCTTTCCCAAAATCCCTGTCAGATCCAGCCCCATTCCTACTGATCCCAGTCCCTTTCCCACTGATCCCAGGCTGATCCCAGCCCCTTTCCCAAAACCCCAGACAGATTCCAGCCCCTTTCCCATCAATCCATGGCCACTTCCAGGTCCTCTCCCAAAATCCCAGGCTGATCTCAACCCTTTTCAGCTGATCCCAGGTCAATCCCAGCCCCTTTCCCAAAACCTCTGTCAGATCCCAGCC
>VWYE01000480.1:0-53282 GCA_013398995.1 Alaudala cheleensis | reverse complement strand
ATTTTCTTACGCTTGATAATATAATATTTCTTCCATGAGGATGTTGACTGAAACTGTAACCAGTTGTTTTACTCTGTGGTGCTTGCAGAAGCTGAATTTCCTTACCCAGCTGCAATAGTGCTACCACTAAGCACAGGCTGAGACAGATATTCCAGACTTGCTGAGGGCTTTTCCCCCACAGTTTGTGCTGGCTTTTCTCTTGTACTTTAATAATGTAAAAACATACATTGAATTTCACTGCATTTTGGGTGGTCATATAAGAGTGGTAAAAGTAAACTATGAGTGGATTTGCCTCTTGATTTGAATTTTCTCTTTGTGTCTACAGTGCTTTTACAGCATTTCCCAACTCTTACAAACCACAGTAATTTTTTTAAGAAAAGTATTTCCTGTACAGTTTTAGATGTTCTATGAAGCACTTACATGAAATCAAGGATTGTGTTCTGCTCTCAGTTTTCAAAACTTCAACAGTTTTGCTTGAAACTTTGAAATTTTGGGAAAAAAAAAGCTTTAAATTTCATGTATTTTTTCTGTGTGTGCTTTGTTATTGTTATACTGGGACTGGGCAATCAGCATTAAAAAACCCAGTAGCTGTTTGTTGTATGGTAATAGGAAAAGCTTTTTTGTCCTACTCAGACATATTTTTCTCCTTGTTTTATAGATATTCTTCCCAGAATACTAGCTATTTTTGGATAGGAACCTCTACTGGCTTGGTAGTAGTTAATCTGGCAAACTTTGAATTAGAAGCTTTTTTATATTACAGAGGTACGTTTATAAGACATATGATTACACTATAATGTGATTACTTTTGTTATCTGACATAAATAGTGTAATAAATTGGGTTGTGAAATAGCAGAATACAATAGAAACCAAATGTGGTTTTTTAAAATATTTTTTTCCTAATAGTTTTTGAATGTTTTCCTGGCCCTGGTGACTTTTCTCAGAAGACGTGTTGGCATTAGATCTGTGTAGTGACTAGCACTGAACTTCTATTCAGTTTTGCAGTTCATAAGTGTTAAATACAAGGAACTTTATTCAACCCCATTATAAATTGAGGGTAAGATAGAAGTATATACCCTGAAGACAGTGGATTATGGTAATATCAAATTAGTATGAGTGATTTTTTTGTGCATGTTGTAGAGTTAGGTTTTTTCTTCTGAAATGCAGATATTATTTTATAGCACTTTGTTCTTCTTGGTTAAGATTACAGTGACCTCAGCATTCGAATTGCCAGATCATGTGCATTAACAGGAAAGGCAGCTAATGGAAGGGTGAGTATACAGTAAACATTGCTTTAATAAATGCTAACAGTTCCAGTTATTTTTAATAAATATTAATTGCACATTTTGCTAAAAGATTAATGCATAGATTTGTTTTCTTGAATGTGAATTACACAGTAATTTCTTCGAAGATTTTAAATTCTTCATTATGGAATCTGCTAGTTTGAAGCTCTCACAGCTTATATACAGTCTAAAGTGATTAATAAGGAAAAGGTGAATTATTACAGTGTTCAGGGTGTACCTTGAATGTCAAGAATGACTCTTGGAGAAACAGAGAATATCTTTTAAGGGAAAAAATATAAATATTGCTATACCTTGTTTCTCAAAAAATGTTTATGTTCTACTTCTGAATCTTTGTAAAGGATCTGTCAAAATGATTTCAATTGTGAGAAAATTTCTGTTGAAAGCCACTAGAAGTGATTTTAAGAAAATGGAAGGCATTTTTAACTCTATTTTTGATATTGCACTTTTCCTACAGAAGTAAGCTCAATCTAGGCTACATATTTAACATAGAAGTCTTTTGCTTTAGAAAAGGACTTTGTTTAAATGCATCTCTTAGCATGTTCTTATCATGTTGCTGAAGCCAATCTTTCTTCCATGTGTACTTTCACAACTCTTACTGCAGAACTGTCTCTAGTGTAGTGGTGGAATTTCTGTCACTGTTATGTATGTAAGTGTGTGAAAACACATTTAAGCAACATAGGCATATTTTTGGAGGATAGCTTTAAGCTCTCTACCACTTAATGCTCTTCTTGACTAAACCCATGGATATTTTTGACTAATTTTTATAAATTTCAGAAATTGATTAAATTTTTCATTATAAATACATTATTTTTTTGAACCTAAATTATGAAATAAATGGAGTGTTAATTTATGGTAATCACCACAGGTTTTATGCTTGATCACCTCTATGTTTGAAGATATGATTGCTGTGTTGGAAGTTAACCTTGCTGCATTGGTGAGAACTCATCACAGTGATTTTCTCTCATGTGGAAATAAGAAAAGTCTATCAGTTATTGCCAGGTACAGAATAATTAAATGTTTTCTCTCTGTGTTGGATGATGGATTTGTTTATCTGGCAGTAAAGTCTGTCATATGATTTACTGCACTGCTACCTGTTATCATGGTTCTATTTTACTTCTTTTCCTATGATACTTTAGTTGTATAGAGGGAGAAATCACTGAATCACAGAATGGTTGAGTTTGGAAGGCACTTCTTCAGGTCATCTTGTCCAACCACCCTGCCCAACCAGAGCCACTTGGAGTCATTTGCCCACCACAGTGTCCAAAGAACTTTAGAATATGTCCATGGTGGGAGACACCACAACCTTTCTGGGCAACCTGTGCCAGTGCCCAGTCACCTTCACAGTAAATGTTTCCTAGTGTTCAGAGAGAAACTCTCATATTTCATTTTTTGTGCATTGCCTCTTGTCCTGGTGCTGGGTTTAGGGCACAGAGCCTGGCTCTAGAGTCTGCATTATAGCCTGTACTGCTGCATGGGCTTGTTCCTCCTCCGCTACAGGACTTTGCCTTTCACCTTGTTGAGCTTCACAAGGTTGCTGTCAGCCCATTTATGCAGACAATAAATGGATGACAACACAACCTTCTGCTCTTTAAGACACTCCTCTCAGCTTTGAGTCATCAGCAAACATGGTAAGGGTACACTCTGCTCCCTTATCCAAATTATGAATGCAAATGTTGAATGGAATTATACCCATTGAATCATATGGAATGGAGTTATAACTTCTGGGTTACTCCACTTGTTCCTGTTTTCCAGCTAGACTGTGAGCTGCTGATCATCACAGTCTGGGCCTGGCTGTTTGTCTGGTTTTCAATCCACCTCACTGTGTGCTCATCCAGACCACTGTTCATCAGCTTCTCTGTGAGGTTCTTATGGAAGACAGTGTGAAAACTCTTACTTAAGTCAAAGCAGACAATATCCACTGCTCTACTCTCATCTGCCAAGCCACTCATTTTATCACAGTTTATTAAAGTGATCAAGCATGACTTCCCTTTGGTGAATCCCTGCTGGTTATTACTTTCTTGTTCTCTATGTCCCTAGACATGATTTATGAGAAAATGCTGACATCTTGAAGATGACAAAACACCTGCAATAGACACTGAAGTTCAGATTTCAGTGCTTATAATAAAATCGTCAGTTAATATTCACAAAACTGTGATTTAACATGTAAAAGCAATGGTCTGTGAATTGAGTCAGGGCCAAGGCTTGTCTGTGCTGCTGAGTATCTGAGCTGATAACTGATCCACTATGCCTAACTTGTTTTCATTGAAATCTCATTGCTATTGCACATGTATGCACCCATATTCAGGCAAATACCTAAAAAGGAGTTTTGGCACCTTTTTCTAATCTGACGTCTTTGTTCATTGCATTGATTTTTTTTTTTTGTGCTTCATTTTATAACTTAGGTGTACTTTATTGGCAAATTCTCCATTGTGTATAGGTTTAAAGAAGAACATGAAAGAACCTTCTAGTAAAACACTTGGTAAGTGTAAACCAATCCTGAATTTAATTAAGAAAGTTGTATTTTTAACAGCAGTAACTGATTTCCAGCTGGCTCGTGCCTAATACAATCAGTACATTAATTTTTGTTTTAAATATATATTGAGTTATAGTTTTACTTCAGTAGGAAGGATTTTACACTTCTATTAATATTTCATATCATACACATGTAATTGTAGCTGAAAATTATGGTTATAAGCATTTTTATTTTTTCAAAAAACATTGAGAACTTTCTGTGGATTTTAAAAGTGTTAGAGTATAGAAGTCTTACTTTTTTGTAGGTGATTCTTTTTTCATAGCATGTTGTAAATTTTTCTTTTTAATTTTTCTTAATTATATATTTGGTATATGAAATATACCAAATTTGGTATATTTACTGATTATTTCTGAATAATCTTCTGCCAATACTGGATGGTTAGGAAGTTAGTTTTTGCCTCAATATTCTACTGCTTAAAAAAGAAGATCTGACGTTCAGTTGCCATTGAAGCACTTGTAGTTTTTTTTTTGTTAGTAACAATGAAGTTCAAAAAATATTTAAAAGCATGTTTTCATCCTCACCATTTGCACTTATTGTGCCTGTTAGAATGTGAAGGTTCTATCTTTAGGGGTTTATGGCATTTTCAGAATATATCTACTGAGTTTTAGCTAGAATTCCAGGCTTCCTTGGACACCCAGCACTGACAACTGTGCTGCCTTTGTTAGCATCTCATGATCAGATGGATAAGTGCTGTAATTAAATCCTTTGGGCTCTTAAGGTGTGTGGTACTGGGAGCTTCTCAGGAAAGGCTTTTTTGTGCCTCATTGCTTCACAAAGAGAGAGGATAGACAGTTGTGTTTGAAGGGACTTCTACCCTCAGCATAGGTAAATGTGTCCAAATGCATCTGAATTTTTTCCCCTGGGAATATAAAAAAAATTTCTCCCTTTACAACATGTATTTGGTTTGTTTCTTCTGAAATAAAATACTAAGTTTGGAGCTGAGGGGTGCCCTCTGGGCTTCCTAGTACAGCACTGGGCATGCAGACATTACCCATCACCTGAGCCATGTAAGAACACAAATACTTATTTATAGGAAACCCCGAGTCAGCTTGTTGATCTTTAGATCCATTCCTTAGTCCAAATATAGGGTGTGAATGCCTTATAGCTAATGTATACTAAGTCTAAGCAGAGGCAGCTAGAAAACACATTTTAACTGAAATGAATGGTGAAAAAAGTATTCAGAACAATATTCTTGCTACTTCAAAGTTTAAAGAAGTTCCTACTCATTCACATTATTGGAGGAGGGATGTTATACAATTAAGAGTTCATACATCTTCCCTTTTCTCAGTAATCATTTTAGGGTGATTGGTCATAAATGTATTTTGTAATATAAGGAAACATCAAGTATTTATATTGTACAAAACTATCTACTTTAACTGTAAGAATATAAAGTTAAAGAAACATTTTAATGTAAATTAAATTATTTTCCTACAGGAGTGAAGAACACAGTGAAAGATAAACCATTGGTTTTCCATAATAAAATTAAGTCATCAGGATATACAGCAGCCCCACGGTGAGTAGAAATATTACTACTTTTCCTGTCTTATTGGTGTGTGGTATTTTTTCATGTAACTATGTAGTCTAATGACTGTGAAATTAATCACCTGTGAAAAACAGTTATGATGTTATCAAAGAAAATAATTTAAAAACGTATTATAAACCAAAATGTTCACAGCTTCTGGTCATTGACCAACTTCATTTTGAAATCCACATTTGGCCTCCTGATTCTTTCATGTGACTAGACTCTTGTTTTTTCAGCTTGCAGAAAGAGTTGTCTGAGAACTTTATTTATCGATTTTGATCTTCAGAATGTGCTATTCAACAAATAACTCACAGAAATCAAGGTCCAAACTCAGCCATTAGAATATTAAACATTTATATAGTCATCAAAGTGTACATTCTCTTATCCATTAACATTACCCACAGACATAAATAGTAAGAAGAAAATAGGATTGCTTTCGTTTGAAAAAAGCTGCTTCTCCCATGCAAGGTTTAATGTTTCATATAAGAGTGTCTGTTTTCTCTTTCATAGAATGACCATGTTTTCTCCAAATACTAACCTGAAAAGAAAAGACATATCAAAGTGTAAGACCAGTTGTAAATGGTAAGTAATCTAATGACTCTGTTAGAGGAGGAACAAATTAAAACAAATTATGCAAATTAAAAATGCTTCCGTCATTGAAACTTTTTAGTAAGGGTTGCCACTAGAAGTAAAAGGCTTGGTAAATTTGATAGACAGTTTATTACTGCAGCAAGTGACTTGGTTTATCAGACTGTGAATTGAAATTGAGTGCTTCATATAAAAGAAAATGTGCATATCTATTTTCTTAGATTTGTGTTGGTAGGAAGAACAGATGCTAAATATGGCTGGAAGCTAAGTCCCAACAGGTTCTTAAGCTGCAGTTCTAGTATGAAAAATAGCTGAATGTGCCAAAGGGAGAAATGATTTCAGATCATGTCCCACATTCACCCCTAAAATCTTGTTACCTTAAGTTAATGCAAACTTACTCCAATGGATTTAGACAGAGTATGTGTTACAGTACAAATTGACCAGTGGAATCTTTAGCACTGGTCACAAAGAACAAATATTTTTTTTAAAGCTGTTGTTTTCATGTTCATTTGTGTGGAATGTTAAATGAGGATATTGCACGTCTTTTTCCTTTACTATGATATAGTCTTTGCTTTATGTAATACAAACATGACAGTAAAAAATGATTGATGCCATAATATTTCTCATTTAAAAAGAGATATTAAACTGTTAAGAAATCCACTTAATAGCTCAAGAGTAAGGTTTTGTAAACCTAGCACACATAGGAAGCCTTTACATTAGTACTTCAGATAATTTCAACTTTGGTTTAGCACTGTTTTATATAGGTTAAGCTACTTAGTATTTTAAGTTTTCTATTCTTTTTTTAGTTAAATTTCTTTTTAGTTATTTCTGCATTTTTTCACAAGGTCTTTGCAAATAAGGTAGAGTTTACGTTCTTTAAATACTTTTGTTAGTGATGTGACTTAGGAAATTATTTTTTTGCCAGATTATGTTAATTCTTGATCTTGTGAATTCACAGCTCTTAGTGGTAGGAATAGTTTAAATATGACAATTTAAAATTAATTTAGCTTTTACCTTGGATATGACATACTTTTTCCAGCAAATATTTATGTAAAGATGTTTACAACAGTTCCTAAAGCACATTTATTTCATAACTGAAAAGAAGATGTACTGGTTTCTTTCTTTTTTCCTTCTTCGAAGTAAATATAAAGAATATCCCTTGGAAAGTTATCCTCCAATCAAATATGAGAAAGAGATATCTGTTACTTGTAAACCAACCCCAATTTTTTGTGTTCAATATTCTGGTAAGTACAGCCTTCATAAAAAGTGCAGTTGTGTCAGTGTGCAGAAAGAAATCCAAAATTTGTGTGGCATAGTTTCTAAAGACTGGGGATTTACTGTGGAAACATTCACAGAAAACTTTCTGGCAATACTGCATACTGTTTGATCATAATTTTTTATCTTGCACAACTGTTATTACATATGCAACAGGATTCTATTTCTGATTTTATGTTGTTTCCTTTTGAATTTATTCTTTGACTTTCCTACTACTACTTGAAAATTAAGAGTTCTTTCACTAAGGAATTTATTTTCTGACACATTTACTTAGTTTAACTAGGGTGTATAAAATACTGAAATTCTGTTTCAAAATACTCATATTTCTTATATAAATATTATTCAATTATTAGAAACTGAAATATTTAAAAAGTAATTATTCTTTGTGATCCAAAGAGAGACATTTTTCTTAACTGCTTTGGATAAATGATTCTTGCAATAGGTTTAGTTAGTTCCAATGTAAATATGATTAAGTAGAAAGCACTTCCTAGATTAGCAATCAGGCATTCTACCATGTATATAATTATGGCACTGTACATCCTGGAAGACAAAGTGTTCTCAAAATATTTAAAAACTTTAAACTTTGTGAGCATTTCGAGGACAAGAACAATTTTCATCCTCAGGAAATAAAAGCAATCAGATGCAATCAGTTACTTTGCTAAAATGTATTCGAGCCATCTCTGTACCCTAGAGAGTTTTCTAATACATTTTAAGTATAAATCTTCTTTTATTCTGAGGAAGAAGCATCTTTCTCTTTTTCTCTTTGTCTCTTGCACACCCATGCATGCACACACAGGCTTAAAAAACCCCAGTTCAGCAAAAATTTCAGATTTTTTTTTTTGAGTTAAAAAAACTTTGTTATTTAGAGAATATGTCAGGACAAGAAATGAATTTGCTACAAAATCCTACCAAATTCTACAACACTAATTTGTGATATTCTTGCAAAATCAGTGTTAAACATATGAAATGAATATCTGGTTTTTGTTTTGTTGTAATGACATACATGATTTTTGTGATTAAAAGAATCAGCATGTTGAACAGCATATTAGCTCCTTTTTGCTTTTAGATGTAAATCATTCAATGCTTTTCTTTATAGGGGATGGAGAGCTGCTGGCTTGTGGCCAGGCTGACAAAACTGTGCTGATTTTCAATTCCAATCTCACTGGTGTGCATGTTTTTTCAGGTAAATTTTTGAATTACATTATCAAATATATAGTATATGGTTGATTTTGATCTAGAATGGCATGGATTCCACTTACATCACCTTGATGACAAGAGAGAGGGACTGCTGGTGATTCAAAATGTAAAACTTATTTCTCTGATTGCTTAATTTGTCCTAGAATTAAGCTGACTACCAGGTGTTCCCAATTCTCAATTTTTTTGTGAGGTAAGAAGGAATCTATGATGATATATATTGAAATCTTTGTAATGATGTATATTACAATAACTAAAGAGAAACAATAACGAAAGTATATTGCAATAATAATGCATGTGCATATTGTAGTGTATTCTGATTATTTATTAGCCAAAAATGGACTGTGATGACTTGGCAAAAGATGTGTTTGCTTTGCAACTCCAAACTTCTAGAGAATAACCATTTAAACAAAGAGGGACTATTCCTATAGAGAAATTCACAACTACAAAAGCGTATGCATGTGTAAACATGTATACTTTTAAATAAGACTTAAGCACCGGATTATGTCTAAATTTCTACAGGAATGATCTGTTAATTTTTTAATAACTGTAAATGTTATTACTTTAAATTAGTCCTGCTAAATGAATTTTCTGTGAAATGGAAAATGAATGTTTTTTACTAGATGACCCTAACAAGTATTTAAACCAGACTACTTAAAGATATTTTAGAGAATTATTTCTAGAGTAAATAACTCTAACAACTGATTTATGAAAACAGTTTTTGAGTATTTTTCATTCTATTTAGTGGAAGAAGTTATGACATTAAGGCGGCAACATTACTGATATTATCCTTCTTATGTGAGGAAATTGATGAAAATATACCTTGTGGACAGAGTAATGGGCTTTTTTTCTTCTATAATAGCAAGTTCTTGAGTTTTTCACTGATTTCTTTCATTAATGCCCTTAATAATTTGTGTCTTTTTTAAATGATGCATAAATCTGAAAAGCAATGTAAACCACATTCTACTGTGCACTCCTTTTGAAAAACAACATAAATGTTGAACTGCCAGGTAAAGTAATGCATGGGATTAGGAACCACAAACCACTAGTTGCCTGCTTGTTTCATTCACTTTGTTTTTTTGTGCTGCTCCGATTACCATGCAGTCACTTGTTTACTTTCTACTTTTGATGCTTTTGTTTAAGAAGTGTCATAGTATATGCATTTTCATGAAAAACCATGATGCATTATTCTTACTTAGAGCTGCAATCCATGGCAATGTAAAATCTTCTTTGTTCAAGAAATAGAAAATGTATGTATTCTGCTAAAAAAGTTCTGTTTCAAGGCAGCATTAACATCTGAAGATTGCTGCTCATCAAAAGTCATTGCTTTATAAGGCCTCTTCAGAGGAATGATTTAACAACACTTTTGCTGTTAGCCTAATCTATTCAGTCTTGTTCCCTGAAGGCTTCAGTTACAGTTTTAGGTAGTTCTGCATTCTTCTTCAGTGGTGATTCTTCAGGTGTCTGTGTCCTGTAGTGAAATGCAGGTAATGTTGAACAGCTGAAAAGAGTTACAGCCAGCATGGCCTTTTCGAAGAAGTCTTTTTACAAAACCAGCTGCGATTCTCAATGTGCTCCAGGACTAGGGAACCCTGAGTAATTTCTGTTTTGAATTTTACTGGGTTCTTTCAAGCCAGCTGGCATCTCCTTCACTGTGCTTTGGGACTGAGGGGCCTGGAGAGCAGAGATTGTAAAGCTATTTGCGTGGCTCTTCCAATTTTCCAAACCTCAGATTTTCCTAAAGTTTCTCAGGTTCCTTACTACTTTGGAAAACTGTTTTCTATATTCTGCTGTGTGCTTGGTTTTTTTCTTGGTTTTTTTTTTTTTTTGGTTACTTTGTTTGTTAGTTAGTTAGATTTTTGGTTTTGTGTTTTGTTTTTTTTTCTTCAATGTTGATTATTCAAGGCTTCCAAATATTTTTAGAAAGGCTTTAAATAAAGATTTGTGTTGTGAACAAAATAAGAATAATACTTACATGTATATTTGAGCAATACCTGTGCAGTTTCCTGGTGAAAATTCTACAGCTGTTTGGTAACTGGGAATTAAAGTATCTCATTTATAAGACTTTTTGTAGACATATGTCTACAAAATGAAATATCTCAATTGCTGTGATATATTTAATAGCCTTCTTGTAATTTAAAGCAAATATTTTTTAATATAAAACCTCTGTTGACTAAAGATAAAATATGCACAAGAGGGCAGCATAAGAACTTTGAATCTTTTAAGGCTAGGTGAAATTCATCAGACTTCATCTGACAAATTGCAATAACATGTATCAAAGTCTGTAAAATTTGATTTTCATGTTCTTTTTTGGTCTATTTTATCAGCTTCAAAATGGTGTTTGATCAAATTAATAATTTCAGCTTTTGAATATTGTTTCTGGCTTTTGAAGTAAATTTACAATCTTGGTTTTAATAAGCCATTGAGGTGGCATGCTCATTTTATTTCGACAAAGACAGCTCAAAAATAGAATGTTAATAAATAAAACAAAGTATTTCAACTATTTTTGATGTCTTAAGGGGTTTCTAGACCATGTTTAATATAAAATTTAATTATAATATAATACTCAGATTCTTTTTTCAATGCTGAATCTTTGCTTAAATTTAATTTCAAGGATATTTCTTGAAAGTGCTCTTCCAATAACTTTGAAAAATTACAGTTAGAATTATCTTTGTCTGTTTATTAATAAGAGACATTTTCCCATGGTTTTTGGTGGAAGAACATTTCAATAGCTGGTTTACTTTTACCAGTTTTAATTCAACCATTTGAAACCTGTACTTAGAATATTTTTTAATGTTTTGCATAATAATATTAAACAATACAAGTTACTCCAGAAAAATTTATTAATGCAAGAAATGAGCTTTATGATATTTCCATTATTATTTTTATTAGGCCATGATGGTGCAGTTAACTCTGTTGGCTGGAGTCATGATGGGAAGTGGTTGGTTTCTGCATCAGAAGACAGAACTTTAAGGGTCTGGTCCATCTGCAATAAGGAACCTGCCCTAATCCTGGTAATTGGAATCTTCCATTGGTTTGGACACAGAGAACACTGTTCTGCACTTTCATCTACTTCTGTTTTAAAAGCTTTGTAAAAAGAACCAATTTCTAGAGCAACTGAGTAATGATTCCCACTGATGTAATGATCTCTGTTGGCTCCAAATTAGGTTTTGCTCATGATAATTTAGGAAAAGAAAAAAATGAACATTGTTAAAAAGCAACCTAGTGGGCATGTCTGGATGTTTTGGTTTCATTGTCTGGTCTGTATGTAGCATTTTGATTGGCTTAGCTCTGCTTGACTTTTGTGTACTCCCCAACTCAAAAAGAAGTTCAGAGTATGAAGCTAGATTGTATTGGATTCAACTGACTACAGATATCCTGCCGACTAATTTAAGCAGAATGAAATATTTTTTTTGAGACTAATAGATGTCAAAAATAAGAAGGGCCACTATGTAGTAGGTTAACCTCCTGGCCTATGATCCGGATGACAGGGAGGCTCTGCCTTAACACCAGTAATCTCAGACAAAAAATATTTATGTTTGAATTCATTCTTAACAAATGCCTTTATGTTTCAGGGTAAAGAGAAGTTCTATAAGGCTGTACGCTTTGCACAGTTTTATTTTATAGACACATTTATATTGCTGTGTTGTGGAGCTGAATTTCATCTCTTAAGTTTCCATCTAGACACAACCAAGGATGACCTAAAACGGTGAGTTCATTTCTCATTAACAGACCAGTGAGTACTTGTACAGTTTGATCTGGGATTTTGTGTGTGATGAAGTGAGCTGAGGGGGCCAAAATATTACAGAAGAAAAAATTGAACAAATGGGGACAGCTGCTTGCAAAGTATCTTTTTTTTTTTTAATGGAACAGCAAAAAGAATTAGGGCTGCAACACTGAAGTCTTAATTGATATTATTAACGTTATGTCCTGTCTATTTGTGATATTAGACAGTAGTGGGCTGCATCCTTAGAAGGGAAAAACTGGTCTATTTTCTTCTTCTATTTCTTTGGTGGTTTTGCTGCTGCACAGAAAAACATACTAAGCACAAGCTTAAATATATTTAGGAATAGGAGTGCTTACCTAGACAGAGGCGTGAACCTGGTATGTGGAACTTCACTGAAATGTTAATTGGTCAGACAGAATTATGTGATAGTTTTCTTTCTATTTAGCTAGTTTGTTTTACTTCTTAATTCTTAGTTTACGGAGGTATTAATAAACCAATAAAGAGGTAGCCAAAATTGCTACATAATCTTAAATTTCTAAGAGACAAGAACAAGTGTACAGTGTCCATCTCAGTGTGTCCACAATACCTGACTGAATTTTAAATGAGTTGCACTTTGAATTGAACATGTATAGGACAGGTAGCAAATGCATTGTATCAAAATAAATAAACAAATTCTTAAATATACTATAGATTCTCTTTTTAAAAAATAATTGTATTTCTCCTCCCCCTCCCCTCCCCCATTACTTTGTTTCAGTTTTCTCATAACTTGTATTTGATGAGTCTCAGTTTACTGTTGGCTGATTTGCTTTCTATGTGAAATTCTACCTAAATACCCTGTGAGGTATTTATCTGTGTGGCACTCTGCAATGTAGAAGCAAGGTACTTCAGCCAATTCAAACAATTGTTCTTGCATTTGGGGACAACTGTTTTAATCAGCCTCTTTCAGCAGGATAAATTGGACCAGAGGAAACTTCATACTGCCTTCAATAGATTTTACCTATTATATCAGTCAGCCTATTTAAAGTTGGCTTGGGTAGGCTTACCCAATAATAGAGAGAAATCATTTGCTCTTGAAGTCTAATGCAGTTTATTTTTTAGTTTCTTTGAATGAATTTCTAGGGGAAACTACTAAAGGTGCTTGGATTAAATAGCAAAACACTGTATATTAACTTCTGCTTCACCATCACTGCTAAAGTAGTTCTGATGTCCATCTGAAAAGATCCATTGTTAGAGAGTAACAACAAAAGGCAAAAACCAAGTCTCTAAGCTTTTTTCTTTTGAACAGATCTGGCTGACAAGCATATTGCTTTTGTCAAATGATGTCAGTTTTGTAAACTTTTAGCATTGTTGGAAAGAAACAGTAATGATTCCAACAGCATGTCATGCATGGACTTTTGCACTTCCATCAGAGAGACGTGCTAAAATGCAAACATAATACTGACTGTTACACAGGAATTATTTTAACACTGTGCAGACAGTGTCCAGCAATGGCTAAAACCCTGGTGAGTTATCAATGCTGTTTTGATCTCAAGTCTAAAACACGGCATCATACAAACCACTATGAAGAAAATTAACTCCACTCCAACCAGACCCAGTAAATTTGTTATTAACTCTGTATTCCTTAGGTAACTTCTGTGAAAATCACACTCTTCTTGGCCCATATATCCATATCCATGACCTTGGAGTTATGTTTTCTGTTTGCTGTAAGAATAGATCCATTTTGCCTATGTGGATATATTTCAGCAAACAGTTCTAATTATATTGAATAACAACACAGTCTTGTGTTGTGTGATATATAAAAAGTCTGAATCCATTTTAGAGGTTTTGGCATGTTTGCTACCTCTGCATGGAGCTAGCAGGTAACCCACAGGACCTAAAAGAGTTTTTTGTATGTTGGGAAGCAAAATTTCTTTGGTAGTGTGTGATCAGCCCCTTATTCCCCTTCCGTCTAAGCGGAAATTATTCTTTCTTCACTGTTTTCATTCTTTCCTCACTGTTCTCTCCTAATTTTCTTCCTAATTGCTCTATCATCAGCACATTAAATGCTACACTGAAACTAGTGGCTTATCTGCTTTCTGAACATAGGTACTTTACAGACTTTTTTTCTCTTCAACGTTTTCAGCATACGTACAGAATTATTGTGGTGTTTCATGTTGAGGGAAGATCAATCTTCTGTATATGAATGTTATGGGTTCTTTCATCCAAAGGAGTTTGGCTACCAAGCTTTTTAATAGAGTCCAACAATAAGGCAAAAGATCTGTTGCTTTAATTTTTGGTAATGAAACAAACGTATTGATTTGTGGTTCCAGTGGGAGTTTACTTGTGACTACAAATCATAACTTATTTCATTAACACTAGCATTCATTTAATATTCCTTGTAGATACAAACAGAGGAGTGTTTGCAAATTGGTACAGAAATTTCCCATGACTTCAACAATGGAGATTACCACCCTTTCAGCAGTAAATGAGTTCTATTCCTGTATCCTTTGTATTTCTTATTTTCTTTGTAGTTCTTTGGATTTAATGACATGTACATCAGCTAAAGTAAGTAGCATTTGATTTTTTTACTACACCTTTTCTATTAAAGTAAAAAACTTGTAATTTCTTGTGATAAACTTCATCCTTAGACACACATTTTAGTGCTGTAAGAATTTGGGTGTTGTTCATAGAGCAATAAATACAACAGTGTTTATATATATATTTATTTATCTGTATTTTTATTGGTCTATATGCTTATGTTCCTTTAGATAAGTTTAACTTTAACACAGAGAACTGTACAGACATTGTACTTACAGCCGGCAGCAACCGAGCTTTGGAAGTTTTTGACCTCAATGCAGGCTGCAGCACAGCAGTGATACAGGAAGCTCATGTTAGATCAGTCCATCAGATCTGCCAATATAAGGTATATACTTTATTGAATTTTATTTGTAGTACCAGTACAACATAATCGACAAAGAAATCAGACACTAAAAGTAGGATTTATAGTAATTGATAAGGTTTCATATTTTGGGGAGGATGGGCAAGAACATGAGTCAGTGTGATAAGTCCATGCAGATTTCATTTGTTCTCTATTGTAAAGGAGGGAGCTATTAGAGAAGTGTTTATTATCTTTTATTATCTTTGTCCTTACTTGTGCTAGACTGTAATAGCTGTAGTTCAACAGGAATTTTTCCTTAGGTAAAAGTGCTGTCTTCTGAAGCTCAATCTGACACTGTGTGATTTATTCTGAAACTTAGGAAACAGCAACAAAAAAACCCCCATTTCTCAGTACTACAATAGAATAGATGACTTAAACCCCCTCATCCTTGCTGTTCCTTTTTCCTTGAAGACTGAGTGTTTGTAGTTTTTATGGTAGCATATGTTCTGGAATGCCTGCTGTGTTAGGTCTGGTTGAATGTGGTGCTTCATTCCCAGTTGGAAAGTCCTTGCTTCTATGGGTTTAAAACAGTTCCTTGTTATTACTGTTGTAGAACTCTTTGTGGGGTTTCTTTATAGATGTGATCTGGTAAAACACTTAAAATTGTGCTAACTATTTCAGTACTGTTTGTAACACATATAGGCTTAAAGTTCTGGCTTTTCTTTTTGCTGGGTCAGCTTAGTGCCTTCAGGTTATTTAATCAAGGAAAACTTTAAAGCTGTGGGTAAGTACTCACTGGGAAAAAAAGCCTCGATGTATGTGGTATAGCAAAGAAAACTGACCATTTTTGGGGACAATTATACATCAAGGTTCTCTATTTTTTCAGTTACATAAAACTAATAATTTAGAGAAGTCAATAGGAAAATTACACATCAAGTACTTTATTACATTGGATAGTTTAAAGTTATTAGAGCAAATATAACTGCATTTTCTTTAAGATGATATGCTAAAATATTTTATAGACTTATAAAAATGTGTGGAATGCTGTGTGCAAACTATGTCCTGTTTCAAGTATGAAACACACTAGAATCTAAGTTTCTCTAGTGATTGCATGATTCAATGGAAACAAATCTGTGGAGAGAAACAGTTCATGCTGAAGATTCAGAGCCTACAAGCCAAAATTTATTAAGGCTTTCCTTTGAACTATTCCTAGTCTCATTGTGTAGACTAGATACTGATTTGTGATTGCAGTATATAGATGTTCTTGAAGTGCATTTTCTAGTTTAGATTCATGCAAATCAGTTCCCATGTTCCATGACTGTTTTGTGATTTCACCTGGACAATAGTAAGTGGGCATAATCATAAAATTTACTCTTTAAGTGAATAAAAAAGAAAATCTATTTTGAGGATTTTGGGAGACAATAGGGAAAGTATGTTCTGATTCAATTTGGAAGAAACCTGTTAGCAATTTATAAAATATATAGAATATCCTAGAAACCTAGATGTTCAGCAAGATGTTCTCTT
The DNA here is from genome assembly GCA_013398995.1 of Alaudala cheleensis. Taxonomy (NCBI): domain Eukaryota; kingdom Metazoa; phylum Chordata; class Aves; order Passeriformes; family Alaudidae; genus Alaudala; species Alaudala cheleensis. The sequence goes on along the minus strand of VWYE01000480.1, from coordinate 36,761 downwards.
ATTTTTCTTTTAGACAGAAACAGCTGTAAGCAAGTATATGTAATTTGCCATGTAATGATTTTGATTTTGAATAGGTCTTTTGATTTGTTCTAGAGATTGTTTGCAATTGCCAGTGCATGAAATTAATCTCATTTGTGTGTTTATTAAGCTCATTATAACAGTTCATTGCTTTTTACATTAAATTTGAAGAGACATAGTAAAATGAATTGATTGAAATATCCAAATCATCTTCCTGTCTTAGAGTTTAGGAACATCTGAAATAGATGGCAATTTGAGATCAGACCACAAAGATTCAGAGCTTTAGTGTTAATAATACATTTGTAATGCTGCAAAACATATTTTTGAACAGGAATCTGTCATGAGCCACAAATATTTGTATGGTATTATGTTCTGCTAGCACAGTTATAGAGTACACTGATTTTCACAGAAACATCAAAAATGTCAATTTCCTGTTCAGACCCTTTTGTTTCAAAATTCATTGGTCCATTAGTTAGGAAGTCTACTTGATGTGAAGATTGAAAAATGTAATGGGTAACTCCGAAGTTTCAGCCAGTTAACATTTTCCTAACCATAGTTACAATGTTGGGAAAGTACAAGATCACCAGAAGATATGGAGTGCTTTCTGATATGTCTATTGGTCAATGCCTTTAGCATAAACCAGCTGCACGTCTTGGATGACATAAATGGTGCTCATACGGAATTAGTGAAGGAAAGAGGGATTCTGTAGAACCATATCCTCCTTGAGGCCAAATTTTATGTGAAGGTTGCAATGTAATTAATCTAGAGAGAAGTGAGAAGGGATTACAGTGGTGGATGAGGAGGCTGATGAGGCAGAAGAAAGGGATTTGTCTATCAAAATGAAAGGAAACTTTTAAGAGTGTGTGGGAATATGCCACTTTTTGTCTCAGATTCTCATAAATAATAGATTATCCTTATCTGATAGACTACAAAAACACAAAGTGATAAAATTCAGCTTGCATATTATCCCAAGTAGTATATATTTTCTTGTCTTCTATATCAATATTCAGTAACAAATGTAGTTTGAGGATACAAGTATATGTATTAACAAAGTATACTGCTGAAAAAATTTCAGGGCAGAGAAGGAACGAATGAATTGCACTTCTTACCTTTAGTTTTTAATGTATTCTTTGTATTCTATTGTAAAGGAGCAATGCACTAAGTAAATGTGTATGTGTCTATAGAACTTCTTATTTTGGACTCTGTGACCAGTGCTGACTGAAGCAAGGGATGGCAAGCAAATATTTCAAAAGTACAAAAAAGGGTGCTCTGTAACTTTTAATGAATACTGTCCTTTGGACTACTACTGCCTTTGTCTTTTGCATTACTCTTTTTTTTATAGTTATACAGAACTAATTTGAGAATGTGTAGACTTTGTTGGGAAATGTGTTGCACAGTATATTTTAGTTAATCTCTTAGAGCAAGCTATCCACCAGCTTTCATAATGAAGATTCCTGGCAGTCAAATACTGATTGCAGGAAATTACCTAGAGGTTTCTGTGATGCATTTAGCCAAATCAAGTGAGTGAATGGTAAGGAAAGGAAAGAAAGTGTTTTAACTGTTTCAATTATGTTCCCTGGAGAGAGAAGTTTTTAGGCAGCAGAAAGGCTGGGATTTGCCAATGTGGATGTTAAAATATCAGAGGTTTTAAACTGGATTTAATTATTTAAAAGTATGAAGCCAAAATTAGTCTTGTGATGAATGAATGCAATTGCTACTGAAGTCAATGGAAATTGGACGCTTAGCCAAGGGCTAACCATGTCTTATAATTAATTGTTGAACTAACCTTTGCTCCCTCCCTTTCACTGCCCTTATTTTCTTCCCTGAACATCTTGTAATGTCTTGTGCAATCACAAATAAGATCTTCCTCTGCTGCACATGATGGATCCCATACCCTGATTTTAGTAATCCCTATCAGTCTGTGAGATGCCCCACATAGCCTGTCTCACTGACCATCCTGGTGGGTGTCACCCCTGGACCAAAGGGCTCGTGGCTGTCCTGGGACAGCACTGAGAGGAGTCGAGGCTGTGCTCCATTTCTCTGACTGAGTTATGGGACTTCCTCCACATGCACACTCTCCTCTTTGCTCCTTTGCATGTGTGCAGACAAGCTGTTTTTCACATAACCTAACAAATATTTACTGTGCATTTCTTAGATGGACTAAATTCTCCACTGAGAGGGTGGTCAGTCACTGGACCAGATTTCCCAGTGAAGTGGTCCCAGCACCAAACTTGTCAGAGCTCAAGGAGCATCTGGACAATGCTCTTAATCATGTGGCATAATTCTGCAAGGAGCAGGAACTCGATGATTCTTATCTATCTCTTCCATCTCAAGATATTCTATGAGTCTATAAGTAATTAATGCCATGAAAATAGTTACCTGAAACTGATTTATTGTTTTACAGGGATCATCCTTCAGCACTCAGCAACCTGAAGCTTACAACCTTTTCCTGACTACAGCTGCAGGTGATGGCATCAAACTGTGGGATTTAAGAACACTGAGGTAAGAATAATTAGGTAACTCAAACTAAAAAGCCATGCTTTATCTTTATTCAGAATTGTCATACTTGCTCGCATATACCAGTAGAAATTTGGATGCTGAATCTGAACTACAGGCTAATAGAAGTTTACTAGTTTTTAGAGACCAAACAAAGTGCCCTTTCCTCAATTATAGTTAGTTATGTGGAAGCCATTAAATATTTAAGATTTATCACCTATGTTTACCCACCTTTGTAGATTTAGTCATATATATATAATAGTGCACTGAACTGAATGCTAATGGTATTTCCAAACCATCATGCCATTACTGCTAAAAGAAGTAAAGTCTATGATCCATCTTGTAAAATATAAGCCAATTTCAACTACCTTTTTATAAGCCATGTATGTAGTGCCATAAGTTTGCATGACACATTACCATAAACTCAGAATTAAATGCTACACTGCTTCTAAACACCTTTCAGTGCTGGGAAAGCCTCGGAAGGAAGGAATAGAACATCAAGGACGGAACATTGCTCAGGAAAAGTAATACCTGGGGCAAGCTCTGTTGTGCAGGCCAAAAGAACTATGTTTGAAAAAAAGGGGGGGTTTGGGCGGGAGGATATTTAAGCTTTAAAGATGATTTCCTGTTTGCTTTCTGTGTATGTAAACATATCGATGGAAAGATGTAATATAATTTTTCTAGTACTGAATTTCCTATTTGGCCAATACTTAATGAGCCTTTCATTTATTTCCATCTTTCTGGTAAGAATACATTAAATCTATAGGGGGCATATGTGTTCTTTCCAAAATCATTGCTACATTACCTTCACTCAGTGCCAGAAAGTAATGAAACTAGAGACTGATGGGGTTGGAATATGTTACCTTCTTATGTTTTTCTAATGAGCTGCTCAAATCGTGTTGCTGAAGAGTTAATGAAAAAGTAGAAAGCTTTTCACAGATCACTTATCTGTCTCTTTGTTTCTAAATACTAATACTAAGTAAAGTCAGTGAATGGTAAAATAGTGTAAAATCAATCAATTAAATGACTATGTCTTGAGAAGAAGGAATTAATTTATATATGTTCTTGGTGTATATTTAATTTGGCTAGGTCAGTGTATTCTAGTGTCCACTGTGTTCTATTGGCCAAGCTTCAAAAAAGTAGTTCAAGTCCTTAATGACAGATATTTTAAGGGTGCTTGTGAGGTACTATGTATATGTGTGTGTTTGTTACACATTACACAGCGATCAGTAGTATCTCAAGTATTAACTTTTGTGGAGAAGAAATAGAAAAAGTAAATAATTGTTTTTCACAGGCTAGCAATTTTCAAGGAAAAACAGAAAAATGAACCACATTTTTAAAAATGAAATTTTCTGCCATTGCTCAGACCATAGACTGAGTCTTCTATATTTTAAAATCTGTTCCTGAGTTCTCAAAATGAGTAAAACTGTTCAATTTTTCCTATGTGTTCACCAGGTGTTTTTCACATAAATAAAGTTAAAATGTCTAAGTTTGGAAAGCTCTGCTTGAACTTGGAACAAGTCTGCTGAAGTGTTAGGTCTACTATAGTTACACAGACTGAACACTTTTGCTTAATTTTTTTTTTTGTTCATAGGTTTTGTCCAATCAAATCCAGTCCATCCCTTGTACTGTTGAGTTCTTACAGGAGAGATTAGTTCCTAAACAACCTTATGGTGGGCCAGTACCTTTAATCTCTTAAAGTTGTTGATTTGTAAAGTTGGTGCATCAACAACTGTTTCCAGTCCCTCTGGAATGACCTGTCTTTGTTTCTGCTTTGGGTTTGCCAGAATAGGGTTTGTTTAATGAAATCTTTGTCCAGTGTTCTTGAAATATAGCAAAGGTAAGTCCACCTTCTCATTTATACTGTTTGCAGTGTTGTGGATAGTAACACTAACTGCAAGATCTCCACTTTATTGTTTGTTGATTTTGTTCTAAATATTTTCCCTAGATGTCCACAGTGAAAATTCCTTTTCTTTAATCTGCTTGTTGCCCTTGAGACTGTATCCATTGTTACTTTATTAAAAAATTACGTAAAGTACTAAATTCTGAATAAATAAGGGGGAAAAGTCCATCCAGCATAGTGCTCTTCAAAGCTGCTGTTGAAAACATGGGAAATATTTTGCAGAATAATTGCACAATTTCCTTGGACTCTTAGGGGTCAGTTTCTTTGATGATGGTTCCTTTTCATATGGCATGCATTCCTTTTCTCACAATTGACTGAGGAATCATAGCAAGATTCTCAAGTTCTTTTTTGATCTGTGTAGAATACATCTTCAAACAAATTAACCTGGCCTACAGCTTTATGAGTTTTGAATATATTTATATTTTTGCTCTGAGTTCTACAAAAATTTTGCTATCCAACCTGTGTTATCAAACTACAATTTTTTCCCAGTGAAAATTCATTTAACTTTTCTTATGTTCTTGAATTTGGTGAAATTATTTTGCAACTTCAATTTTCATTATCTTTCCTGCATAAAGCTGTGAATTTGTCGGTCTCTTTCACTATTGATGATCTGGAGGCATTCCAAGATTCCTTCAGAGAGTGCCAGAAAGTCTCATGGGTTCCTCTGAAGGTGGTACAAGTAAAGACATTTTAACTTTCTGATGTTGTCAGCCAACCTCACACAGCCAGGTCATCTTGCCAATAAATGAGGGAATCTTGGACACTGCTAGTGGCTTTTGGATTTACTCAGAGTCCTGCTCCATTTGCTTTGAAATGCATGGATTTGTAAAGTTTCATCTGAAGATTTTGAATATTTTTATACTTCTCCTGCATTCTCCTCATTTATAACTAAACCTAAGAAAAGCTCCAGGTGATCTACAAAACAGACTTGGGAATAAAGAAGCAAGGAAAATAGTTTTTCTTGGAAGAAGAAAACTATGGCTACTCTTCTTACAGGTTAGGATAATGAACTATGAGACCTTATGAATATATGCTTTAGAGTAAGATAATGACCTTCAACCAACTTCCAAGACATTTTGAAGAGCAATTTAAGTCTATATTGACTAAAAGAATGACTACTTGGAGAAGAAGTAAAATGATTTTCTCTTGTGTCCAAGGTGAAAGCAATGAACACAAGAGTTAGGCTGAGATGCTGTGAAAATCTGAATGAGAAGAATATTATAGTCACCAGGTTCAGGATTCCCAAAATACTCAGAAAAGCATTTCATGGTCAGGAGGTACAAAAAGTTAATACATTGTTACATTTTTGAAGGAGCTGAAGTGTTCTTTGTGATGAAACCGTGTAGACTCATTCATCTGTAAGACACATGAAACTTTACCATTCTTTCTCATACTGCTGTGTGTATTGAATGTATTTTGGAGACACTGGTACTCTTTCTGAGGTCAGGAATCTAGCTTTGATTTATACTCAGCTGTACCTGTTGTTTGCACCAATTATATTGAATATCTCAGAAAATTCTGGATTGGAATGACACAACTTTCTGAGTCCTTTAGACCACAGAGGCCAGATATATCAGAAAATTCCAATACACTAAGCTTCCTTGTCTGCCAGTCCTGCCTATGTTTAGTGGCTATGAACATATAGGGCAGTGAGATGTACTTTGGCATCCCAGTGCAGAAAAACAGATGCATAGAAAGGATGTAGAAATTTAGGAACTAATGAACATTCTATTCCCTTGCACAGTAAACTCATAACAACAGGAAGTATCAGACTAGACTAAATACCAGCTGCTTTAATATATTAATATATCACTTAAATTTCATATGACAGTTTTTAATTCTGCTTTACCAGTCTGGATCCTTTCAATTTCTCACTTCTTCCCACTTGTAGATTAGATAATTCTGTGCTTTAAATGTCCAGAAGAAAGGAAGGAAAACTATATTCATAGTGTTACACTCCTCACTTTGTTAAATGCATTTACTATATTGACTAAGCACTTATAGCATAGCTCACATTCGCTAGCAAAGTTCCAGGAATACAGATATCTTCATGACTGGCTGATAATGGGAAAAATTGTGTGTCCAGTTTTCTGCAGCTTCTCTTGCATGGTTCATTCCAAGGAGTCTGATTCCTCAAGAGAACTTTTAGAATGAAAAAAAATAAAATTTTCTTCCCCAAGGCAGATTTCAGATCCCCTGTAAAGCTTTTAGGCACTTATGTGAACTTTCCTTACTCATCAGTAAATTATGGCTAAAGCCATAATGGAATAAAGCTTCATCCTTCGTGTCAGTAATTGTGTGACCTCGCTTGACCTCAGATTTTCAAGGTACGTCTTTTTACTCAAGTTACAGGCTGCACTGTAGGACTCTCACTGCACCAATGGGCCTTAATTGCCCTGACCAGCCTTGGAATCCCACCCATGCACTCTCTGCTCCTTGCTTCAGGCTGTAGAATTCTGTAGAAATGAGCTGACAGAAGCCATATGAAGTGCAGTAAGGGGAAGTGCAAAGTCCTCTTGGCACCAAATGCAAGCCCCAGGCACTAATATATGCTGAGGGGTGCAGCTAGGTGGAATACAGCTTTGCAGGAAAGGACACCAAGATGAACATGAGCCAGAAATGTGCCCTTGAGGCAAAGAAGGCTTATGATAGCCTGGGCTGTATCAGGAAGAGTGTTGCCAGCAGGTTGTGGGAGGTGATACCTCCCCTCTGTTTAGCATTGGTGAAATCACACTGGAGTGCCAGAAGCAGTGAGCTTGGATAAGTGAGCTTGACCTCCAGAGCTGCCCAACAATCTCAACCATGTTGTCACTTTGTGATTCTATGAAAGTAGGACTTTTCTTTACTTGCCATAGAAAAGGTGGGGTATGGGAAACTTGCTGGGGAACTGATGTGATGTTGACTAAGAGAGCAAGATGTACAATAACTGCTGAAATTGAAAATTAATTTAGAAGGCAGGAAGGGGACAATTGTGCTGTGCTGTTAGATGTGCTGTGCTTATTAGCTACCCAGAAATGGAGAGAGTGGGAAGAGTTAGTACAACCCAGTTTGGAAGTCTGGGATGCTGCTATGGTAATGTGAGGAGGTAGATGTGGTAGGTGCTAGATTACTGTTGCAGGTAAGAAGAACAGCAGGCAAGAGCTCCCAACACAAACACACTAACACCTATGGTGGCAGGAACTGCCTGCCTCTGACTCAAAATCTGATCAGCTGAGAAATGGGAGTTCAGCTGTTGAACTATGCTGTTTGCTGCTGCAAAAGCCATTTTTCATTTCCTGAATAAAACCAAAAAGGCAGTGGGTGCTTATCAGACCACAGTGAAGACTTGAGGAATGCTGAACAAGCACATACTGAATTGCTTCAGCAGAATACTCAGCTGCATGATAATGCTTTGATGTGGGATCCCACAGAAAGTCTGTTTCACCTTCTTTCAGCCTCTGAAAGAATTTGCCAATTGTATGAATATAGTATTAGACAGTAAGGCAAAATCTCCAAATAGTGTTATGATGCTGTGCAACTAGATCACAAGCTCCTCTGGCAACATATTTTAACAGATTTCCCACAGCCACAGGGAACTCATATCAAATATTTTCTCACAATTGCACTTTGAGACCTTAGGGTCAGGCATGCAGTTTGAATTTTGAGATACTTTTCAGTTTGCATCTTCACTGTGAACTAGCTGCTTGACATCATCCTAAGCAAGATACAAATATACACATATGCAGAATTCAATTGCTTCTTGGTTTCTTCTGAACATAAGGATCCCATAGTTTGCCATCTTTTGGGTTTTTTTTTCTTTTCTTTTCTTTTTATTCCTTTGGGGCCTTTGACTTTATTTATCAAGATTCTGAGGGATAAAATAGTGTCTGGAGTTCGTCCAATTTTGGGAATGGAGGTGCATGAAAGTATAGAGAGTGGGGAGCACAGGAATGTGGTCCCTGCTGGATACTATGGTGAAAAAACTGGGAGCTCCTATGTGAAGGGTTTGGTGTTTCAATGAAACCCATGTGTACTGTAAATTTAAGGTAGCTGCTGCTACTGTCAAGTTGTGCTCACATTTTGCAGTGCCTTAGTAGATCTGCTGGTACTGAAGAGTCTGTAAACAAATACCAGAGCACTGGCACAAAGGAACAGAATACAAATGAAAGTGGTTTAAAAAACCCACTTTTATTTACAGTTTGGTTTTTTTTTTTAATGCATCAAGTAGAATGAAATAAATTCTTTGTGAAAGCATTCTCTTATTTATAGACACTCATTCCAGTACCTTTCTCTTCCAAAGACAGAAAAAAATAGTACATTTTTTTTCTAATATTATTCAAGTTTTTTACAACATAAAAAGATACATATTTTGGAATGTAAACTAAAAGATGTACAATGGAGAACATAGGGAAAACTTGGCTGTTTGCTGTCCCATGCAATTACCAGATGTTTGTCATGGTAACCCCTGAAAAGCTCTGACCAGAAAAGCATTCTTAGGAGGCTGGAGAGCATGCCAGCTGGCCACATAAAGTCCGCAATATCCAAAATAATTTGGATCACCACTTGTTGCTACTTTAAAAAAATAGAATGAAAAAAAATGCCCGAAAGAAGGCAATCCCTAAAATAAGCTAAATTCATACACATAGTATCTATCTAATAATTCTATTATTTTTTGTCCATGTTTTTCCCCATTGCTGCGATACCTGTAGATATCTGGAGTTAATAGATTGAGTAACAAAAGTTCTGCTTAGTTCTGTGGAAAGTTTAATTGGAATATTTTTTTTTTAATGTCTTTTTAAAGTAGGCTTTTGAGAGGTTGGGGAAGTAGCTGAACTTGTAACGGAACATATATCCTGATATAATGGAAAAGTTGAACAAGAAAACAATTAAGAAAATAGAAACCAGTTATTGAATTGGTTATTTATATATTGGTTTACGTATATGTATAACCAAATAATTGGTTATTACTGTGGCTGCACTAGCTCAAGGAAAAGAGCACTATCCTATGACTGAGATATTGCTTTATACTGCTGTGATATAGCAGAGCAAAGATCAGTGAAAACCTTGGAATCCTGTTAGTTCCTATGTATCTATTTATAGGTGAAATATTCAAGTTATTGGTCACAAATACAGAGGAGTTTCTTTGGGAAGGAAGTTTTTTGCATTGTTTTATTAGGAGGCTCTTCTGTGAAGAAGACCCCCCCATTGAGGAAATTATCTTTTACAGGCCTTGACAATGAGGTCTTAAACATTTAGAAGTAGTCCTGATGACCAGTGCTCTACTTAAGGAAGAATGGTGGACCTGCAGACACCTTCGGGAGGGACAGTGGATATGAATTTTGTTTATTTTTCTCATGAAGAAATTTCTTTCATGTGATGCTGATGTATCTTACAAGTATAAGATTAAAATGACTTTTTTCCTCAAATACTCTATGAAGAGACACTCAGTAAACAAAAACCTCCCTGAAATTTGCAAACAGTGCAACTGGGACTCAAGGCTGAGTTGTAGAAGTTTACTGTACACAGTGAATCATGTGTGAAAGCCTAACTAAAGAGGAAAATGCAGAGGAGACTGAGGTAGCTAGTATTCTCCTTTGCTGTCAACAGGGAGCTTGGACAGATAGACCAAATGTGGCCATTGGTTACTGAAAGTCTCTGAATATTCATGTGAAAAAACTGAAGTTGAAGAATGTTTTTGCATCTTAGTCACAGTAATTGGTTGTCATCATAAATTGCTTCTCTTGAACTGTAGTGTTAAGTTGGTTATTTTAACAGTTTTAGGATAGAACTTACCTGAGGTGAAGCATCTGGCTACTGTATGCTCAAAATGTCTGTTAATATCAGCAGTTCTGTTATACAGAATACAGAAAGGTTCAGAGTTAGGCTCTATAAAGTGATGTATTTTCATGCATTCTTTTATGATTTAATAAGTGATAGCAATTAGATCAGTCACAGAGTAATGTTTTTTTTGTTTAAGCATGTCTGTTTCACCTGGGTGAACGAGACCAACTTGGCCTTTAGTACATTCTTACACGTACATGCGTGTCTACAACAGAACAATATGGTATAAAACTTTAGAGCTTTCTACACATAGGTTCAGTCAATTGAATTTACATAGCTTCTGTGATTTCACTGGCCAGGAAAAAAGTGTATATCACAGGAGTTGGCAGGAGATTTTACTATTTCAAATTTGTTCCTGGACCTAGCATAGATTAAAAAAAAAAAAAAAAAAGACATCTGCATTATGGTAAAGTATGTGAATTTGTTTTGTAAGAAGGGTAGGTTGACAGCATTCATAATAAAGACAAAAGAAGAATATAGGTTATTATAAGTCTGTTTTAAAATAATACCTCAAAGGTATTAAACTAAACTTCTGAAATGAAGTATGCATATGTAAATGACAGCTCTGAATGGTGTTGAAACTTGTATTAAAATGTATTTTAATATTGAGGAAAATTTAAATAATATTATTTTAACGTTAGTTTTGTGGTGACTGCAAAGTTATCGTGGTTCTTTACAACCCTATGGTGATTTTTAGGTGGATAATAATTTTCATTTGATTTAAAACATTGATATTTTTAAATTGCCCAAATGAGCGCAGCAATTTAAAACTTACCCTACAATGCTTCTTGCAATATTAACATGAAAAGTAGGAAATTAATTCCTTGCATTAATTTTAAATCCATTCCTTCCTTTAGACTGTTTTAACACAAATAGGTAAGAAATTATCTACAGTTACAGGACAGAGAGAGAGAGAGAGAGAGATTTTTCACTTTGGAATGTTGTTTGGATACTGTCTTTCTTGACTTACCATATACAATAAATTAATGTATGGAGTAGAAATGTAAATAGGCAACAAAGGTTAAATATTCAGATTTGGGTGTGAGAAAAGCAAGCAGTAATTATTTATGTTATGATTTCATATACTGCATCTTTATTTGATATAAATAACTTGACAGAGATTTATAAATTTTCATGGAGCAGACTTTCACAACACCTGACTGTTGGCTAACTGATAAGTGTCGGAGTTCCTAATATCTAATTAATAATGATGTTTCTATCCCTGTAAACTAAACAAGGCCAAAGCATTGTCATTGTCCTGGGGCTGTTCTGTCTGTTCATTTTATTTTTAGCCATTAATGTTCTTTAATGTCTTTCAGTTTTGAAAAAATCCTACTGCCGATATATGTAAAACTTAATTTGTGGTTTTGCCTTAGAGAATTTGTAGACTAAGAAAAATATGAGACCAGGAGGATTTCATGAAAATGGCAGTAAAAGAGGTAATTTTTAGTTGGTGTTGGTAACACTGAAACTTCTCTGTAGGTGTGAACGTCGTTTTGAAGGGCACAGTAGCCACTGCTACCCATGTGGAATTGCAGTGTCTCCCTGCGGACGCTTTATAGCCAGTGGATCAGATGACAAATACGTAAGTAGTTTTTGCTTATTTTCCTCCTAAACTATAAGAACTCCTCATATTGTATCTAAAAGGGTCTTTTCAGAGGATTCTGGGATTGATGTGCGTTACTGGGGTCTATGACACTTTCATATCATTCATTCACATGTAGAAGTTACATACGATTCATGATTATTTTGTCTGAAAAATCCCAGAGCAACTAAATCTTAGCGCTCAATGTAATTGCTGAAAGATTGTTTCTAGAAGTTTCCATAATATTTGACTCTGAATTGTCATGTACCATCAAACATGAGGAGAATTGTATTCCCTGTAGCACAGCTGTATGTGTTGTATGCATGTCTGACCACTAGGAACTCTGTAGTAAATACAAATTAATTTATTTAAGCTACCAAATACAGGGTGATGAATCTTTTAGTACGGCTTTCTTATGAACCAATCAGCTGAATAAAAAATGTGAAGTCATTCAACTGGAATTAGGACTTTCCAAACCCTTTGTGTGTGTGTTTTCTCCCCAGAGAGGTTCTCTTCTGAATCAATGTCAATCATATTTAAGTTATTTAGAAATTAATCCTGAGTAAACATGTATTGCTGCCTTTTTGAGTTTGCATCTCTTTTTAATTCAATAATGCCTACATTGTTGGCAGAATGTTTGTCTTGCTGTTTGTGAAGAGATGGATGATTGCTAACTTGTGCTATAGGCCTTTGAAACTGGACTGGGGTTGGATTCATTGCAAATACATCCTTTCAAAACAGCTGGGTAGGAATGCCATTTAAATTTATTTTAGGTATTTCTAGGTTAATCATCAGAACCTGACACAGAATTTCTGGTCAACTTTAAATTCAGAACAAGAGGAATTTACTCTTCTGGCTAGTTTTGAAATACTGGCTCAAAAAACGAGTGAAGGTTAAAGATTTTATTGGCAGATTATTGGATGTTTGGCAATAGGTATTGTGTTCTTGACTTCATGATAAAACTTATTTTTCAAGTTTCTGATAAATAGCATTTCAAAATGTAGCTTGCAATACAAAAAAGGGCTTTTTTTTCTTTGTGAAAAAATGCATCTAATATTCATCTCAGGCCATGGTATATTTGATATACTAATACATTTATTTGAGGTTACTAGTTGAAGTTCCTTTTGAATTGCACAAAAATAGGTGCAGTTACAAGAACTTTTTGTCTTCTCTTTTGCATTAAGGTATTTGTTTGGAATTAGTGCTGACATAAGAAAAGAAAGACAGCATGATTTTGTCCTTACTCCAAATTCTTGGCACATGATGGGTCATCAAAGGAAGCTGAAAAGCTGGCATGCAGCCTGCTCCAGTTGGCATGTGGTCCCCAGTGGGCACAGGGCCAGTCAATACTTTTTAGTGTGGCTCCTGGGTTGGAATTTTGCATAATTTGTGTCCTATGTCTGTAGAGAACTTTCACTGCCCTTCTTATCCCCTCAGGAAAACTGAGTCAAATTTTGGACTCATACTGTTCTGTTAGGACAAAAAGCAGTTTTGGGGCATTTTTTAGCTTCTCTTTGAAGTGTTGAGACTGGATATACTTTTGTGCTTCCTTTTGAAACAGAAAATTGAACGTGGCACTGAACAGTCCATTCATATTTTTCAACTAATAACTTCCTGACAGACGGCTTAATGTGTGACTGGAACAGTTTTAATAGTATCAAGAAGTCACATATTTCTGAAGATTATATAAATGAATGTCTATTGGGATGAGCTGCATAACAAATCTGTAGTGTGGATACAAAACATTATCTTCAAAAAGAGCATTCTGGAAATAGGTTAAGTAACTTTCCACTGAGAAGCAACTGCATCTTCTGTCATCTTGGAGTATACTTTATCAAGTGCTATTCTTGCACCCTGTGGTTCACAAATGTGATTGATTTTAAAGCCAAAAGAGGCATAATTGGAATGTATTTGAGAGACATTGACCTTAAACTGCCTTTTGTATTTCACAATATCTGAAGTATTTGACAGAGGAATAAATTGTCTGCACTGATTAGTAGCAAAATCACTTTCCTACAGGACATAAAAGCAGCAAACCAAAATATGTTATTGTAAAAAAAGAGATGAAAATTCTGTCTGCCTTTTTTTCTATTTTGAGGGTGAATGACCTGTTTTATATAAGAGTTCAACATAGCTTCTGTGTAGCTGAAGTAGCCATTTGGTTTTGTTTGAACTGCTCTGGTGTGTGTTAGTGTGATATTTGTAGATACTGTAAATAGGGGTCAAAAGTGTTTCCTTAACTGATTACTCGAACTTCCTTAAGAGAACCTTTACCAAGACCTGTGTAGGACCTGACAGTCTGATCAAGCAGGTAACCAGTATCCTGGTTTTGGACTGTGATTGTCCTTTCTGTAATTAGTTGTGACTAGAAAACATAGAATGTTAACACTTCTAATATCACATCTTCTCTGCATCCTAAATACCCTAAGGTTACAAGTGAATTTAGTTGATTTTTGCTTAACTGAATACACATAATATTGTAATTTCTAAGCATTTTACAAGTGGACATCTAAGGTTTTTGACTATCAATATTATTAAGGATGTTGGACAAAAAAAAATATATATAAGGATTTGGACAAACCTAATTGGTTTTAGATTTCCATTTTGCTGGACACTGTACAAAAAATGTTTACCTAAAAATATTTTTACTAAAGCAATCTTAGTGTTAAAAGATAAGAAAGATCTGGACAGTGTGAAATGCTACTATTTAATAAAAAGAACTCATTTTCTTTCTGTACCATGTAGTTCTAGTTCGCTGTTTTACTTTATGTCTAATTAGGCACTTAATTTTCTTCTTTGAAGTCCATAGGGCTCTCTGAATAAATTCCAAGTTTCCAGAAATGAAGTAGGGAATGAAGAACTAAATATTTGCCTCTTTAATTGTTTTCATACTCATTCTTACCAGCTCTCTTTGACCTGTAGACTCTAAGAGGCACATTTTGACCCTAGTGCTGAAATTGGATTTTCTAACATAAAACTCTCTGTCCATGTCAAGTCTCAAATCCCGTGTTCGTAGCTCCCATAGGTTGACCCATATCAGACCCAGAAGTTTTAAGCATATCAGATTGCTGCATGAATAACAAAAAATACATGGGTAGTGTCTAACATTCTCTTCCCTTTCTTTTACACTTTTCAACAAAGTCTAGCGTTAGAAAAGCCTCCTGTCCCTCTCCCTCCTGTAGCTGTGGTCCCGGCTCAGTGTGTGTGTTTGGGTCCTGCCGGCTGCTTCCACTTCGGGGAAGACCCAGCGGTCCCGTGAGTGCGTGTGAGCCTGCAGGATGAAGAAGGGTGAAGGTCTAATAGCAATAGGGTTTCTCTTGGGGAAAGGATGAGGGATACTGACTTCCAGTAGAACAAACAATTTATTGAGCTGCTGCCCACTGAAAGCCTGGAGCACAGAGTGGAAAGCATTTTTAAAACCTTCCCCGGGGCGGGGATAACTTGGAACTGTCCAATCAGATACAGAGAAATCGGGGAGTGACATCGTGGCACCAACCAGTAACTTATGGGCTTCCATGCATACTAATATCCTCAGTAAAACTTCCCGCTCTCCTCAGGGGGGCAAAGCTCACGTTGCCAGCACCCTGGGCACCCACAGTCTAGGATTTTGCTTACAACACTGTCTTTGAAACACATTCTAAATCCAAGATTAAATTTATGCCTTCCAACTGTGAAGGCCCCAAACTTGAGGCAGTAGCCCAGAGGGTAGCATCCTTGAAAGGGGTAGCAGGAGACAGGATAGAGCCATTTGATTCTTATACATAACATCAGTCTAATAACCACTTGTGAGTCCCTGAATATTAACCTTCAAGCAAAACTGGTTTTCAAGTAAGTTCTCATTATGCAAGTGATGCTGAAAAGGGATGCTGGGCCTGGGGCATATCCAAAGAGTTTTGCAAACCTGTGAGAGGTGGCTGGATGCAAACCCGCACCTGATATTATTTACAGACTGAGTTATTTTCAGATAGAAGATTCTGCATCAGGCATAACACAAACTGTAAAATTTTTTTATAGTTGACCCCTTAGTTTAAGTAGCTACAGAAGCTGATATTCCAAATAAAAAGTGAGTGCTGCTGAGCAATACACTGTAATGTTTTACTACCAGAAAAATACATTTGGAGGCTGGGCTGCCAGGACTCTTTTGTTCTGTACATTTGCTCCTCTTGCACTACACTACTTCCTAATGTAATCATTGCCAAAAAATTTCTCAACCCCCATAAATATTTTATTAGTCACATTAGTCTTTCTGTGGCTCAGTTCTGATTTATAAAATGGAGATTAGCAATTGTACCTTTCTTCTCTCCTGTCTTTAAAACAGAAGTTTAGGTGAGGCCTGTCTCAGTTTGTTACTGTTGTGATCAGCTGCTCTGATCTTATTTATATGAAATACTCCCATCCTTCTGTGATAAGCTTTAAAATTGCCTCTGATTAAGTTAAAAATTGCATAAAATGATCTAGATACCAAAGAAGAAACACCCCAGGAAACCCCAAATGTGAATTATAAAATTGTGTGGTTGATTTTCTCCCTTTAAGAGCCCACTTCTTTAGAACTTTTTAGGTACTAATGATGTTAGGTAAAGACTCCAAATGAGGGAGTTGGCAAAGCTAATCTGTTATAGTAGTATGTAAATGGAAGAAATAGGACTAGTTAACAGTCCTAGTTAATGCTTTATTCCATATCTCTTGGGAGTGTATCTTGGAGGCATCACTGAGGTTTAAATTAGGAATATTTGGTATATGATAAAGCATGCTTTAATACTTTATTTGGAGAAATTAGAAGGATAATTTCTTTATCAGAAAATTACTTTTATAAATGTATTATATTGGTATTGTGTCATAATTATTGTCTTGGTCTACACTTCATACCCGAGGGCTTACAGAACAGAATGTATTATATGAAGCAGTGACAGAACTGTCTGAAGTATTTTGGTTTTCAGTGTGATTAGAATTCAAATTATATATTGCTCAAGTTTTATCTTATGTGTCCTTACTGTTTAACTAAGATAGGCTTTAACAGGAAACATCTGGGGAAAACATTAGTAATGTTTATTGTGGAGAAGTAAGGACTGACATTGCTTGGCAGAACAAAATCCATAGCAGAGAATGAATGACAGAGACTGTGACAGCATCTCTGCCAGATGTTGATGGAGTAAGTCTACCCCTTTCCAAAGAGGAACACAGTTTTGTTTTAGTCTTGAATCTGAGCTTTTTTGATTCCTTGGTAGTGTGGTTGGCTGTTAGGCTGATTATCCTAGAATTGATCAGATAAATACTGGTTTCTTCATCATACAGTCATGACTTTGGTTATGCTGTTACTTCACTGTCTCTTTGGGTGTATCTTTGAAGTTGACTGAAAGTCTTGGTCTTGATAGGTAATCTTATGAACCATGGAGTTATGAGCACATTAATTGTTCTTCTGTGCTTTTTGGTCAGTTCAGGCTATTGCTTATCTAGGCCACTACACCTCAGATATGACCACCACAAAACCAGATTGGCAGCTGAGAGAGGTGGAGGATTTCCTGATGGCTATAAATGTACTATTATTAAACTAACACGGAACAATTTTTTTTTCCACACTGAATGTTATGAGTCTGTTATTTGTTACTATGTTAACACTGAATTTTGCTAATGTTTTTGAGATATAGGAGGAAGTGTGAGAAATTAGCCTTTTTGCTAAAGAAAACTCATTTTATAAAAAAATACCCTATGTTCAACTGTAGACAAAACAGGAAGCTGAAGTAGATATGAATACCCAGTGTTCATTCTGGAACACATACAGCAGTGAGGTGCTAAAGGTGGTTATATATAGTTTTATATCCACAGGGCTTATGTTTTCTATATGTGTATCTCTTGGTCTCAATTCTAGTTTAATTTTGGGTATCATTGGTACATCTGGCACAAAAATCTGGTTAAAGGTCCTTTGCTGCCTCTGAATCTTTCAGTACTTCTGTCAAACAGTCAACACCAACAGGAAATGCAACTATTGGTACTGTTGATACCGAGGAGAATCTTAACAGCAGTCAGAAAATAGCCAAAGTGGGTTTGATACAATCATGCTGCTTTATAGTGAGAGGTGAGGTAAGTTTTCTAAGAATAAAATCTTTAACTTACAATTCTGTACTCTAACAACACCACATGTGTTCTAAATGTAAAGGCAACCTAAATTCAGTGGTGCATGGTGCTGCATAAATTTCATATGAAACCAAATAAAAACAATCACATACCTAAGACCTTAAAATTAACAAATTAAATAGAAACTGAATTGGCAAAAATTACACTGAATGGTGGCTTAGAGAGGGAAATCAGAGAAGGTTTATGTAAATTTTTTAGTGAGGAAAATTCAAATGTGTTAGCTGTAACTGCCAGAAGACTGATGCATTTAAAATATCCCCTGCATCTTGAAAGATGACTGGTATGTATAATATTAACTATTTTAATAATAAAGAGCATTAATAATGTTCATTGTCACTCATTTCTTAGTTATGTCAAAGGAAATCATGTGGAAACTGGGATCTTAAAGTAGTGGGGAGTTTCCTGTGACTACCAGAAAGACAGCCTCCATAAGTGTCATTAAAAGGAAAAGGGACTCTGAGAGGGTGTACTGTACTCAACATTTTGGTGCCAGGCTTGATTAGACTTTCCATGCTACCATGTGATAAGTGTATTAGATATCTTGGGACTAAAGAGCATTAAGCAGTGCTTAGGATACTTGTGAAATCTGTTTTATTATGTGTGAATTTGGTACTGATACCTATAGTTAAGGTAGTCTAACACTAGAATTCTGTTTCCAGTTGCTTATAAGAGCATTTTGGGCTGAAACTTTTCATGCTTGATGTCTGCTTCAGGTTAATTGTTATTTTTCTTTAGTGTAAGTAGTTCAGGAGCATTTTTTAGCTTGAACTAGAAGAAAAACTCATGGTTCAGTGGGATATGTGCCCCAGTATAAACAGGGAGCGCAAGTCAAACACTCGTATCATGTACTGCGGGATTATGCATCAAGTTTGATGGCACTGATGGAAACAAATGGCCAATAATGCCTTATTAATAACTGCAGATATCTTTCATAACAACATGTTAGATTATTTGTTTATTTTTCTATCAAGGGACTTTAACATTTCTGTCTTCTGAAGTATTAGAAAATACAGTCACAGAAAAGTGATGGCATTGGCTAATCCATGCAAAAAATGTGAAGAAAACATCTCTATTTGTGTAAGGCCAAATTAGGTATCTTAGATATCAATGTATTTTTGTTTGTTTGTTAGTTATGTTCTTTTCCTGTGATCTGTTTGTAAAATACATTCTTCAGCTTAAAGCCACAGTAGCAACAACGGGTTTTCCTTGAAACTGGTGTTGCTTTTCTGACCCCTGTGAAAAAGCTGATAGCAAGGAGAATTCTTCTGTTATTCTTCAAGTGTTTATGATTTGCTTCCTCCTCTTTCCTATCCCAGGAGGCTGTAGGCGTGCAAGTCGTTTGCCACAAATGTATATGGCCATGGGTTAGACTAAGAGGGCAATGGGAACATATGGGAACACGTTTCCTTTCAAGTTAGAGTGTGAGAATTCAGAGGAAAGAATTTGCAGTGAAACTCTGCAGATAAAGTGTCAATTTATCTAGCACACTCCATCTACCAATGCAGTGGAATTAAGTAATTTTCCATTTGGATACAAATTCCTCCACTCAAAGAAGGGCCTTCGCCCTTCTCCCCTGTCTCTTGGTACAAGTCTAGGGAAGAAAGCAGAAGCTTGTGTATACTTGTAAGGTGCTAAATACACTGTCATACTCTGGGTTACTGGAAACTGACTACTCCAAATGTTCTTCAAATGGCAAGTGAAAGGAAATACAAGCGAGTATGTGGTTATGAGTCCAGGAAACTTCTTTGGAAGCTATTGGTACAGGTAAATTATTTTTACTTTTGGCTGACCCTCAGCAAGAAATGGAAAGGAAATACCAGTATCTACTGAATCAGTATTTTTACTAGACAAAATTCGTCTTAATATAAAAAAAGGGGATTGACTTTGGCTAAAGTCTAAAACATTAGACACACATGTGCATTTTGGGCATTGCTAAGTGCTTTCTAGACTGTTTTGTTTTCTTTTTCATTACATTTGGTTTGCTGAAAATCTGTTCTTCCTCTGTCATTGATTTCATATTTTTAAGGGTTTTTTATTCTTCTGTGGCTAATGGTATGGTATCATTTATAATTCAGTTACTGTTCTTTTTTTTTTCTGTAGTGAAGACTATACTGAAATAACCTAGTGAGTATAGAACATAAAAACCATTTGGATGACATCAGAAAGTACAGCAAAACTAAAATGATGGCAGACTATAGCAGAAGAATGTTTATACTGGAGTTATTTCTCTTCCTTTGAGTGTTAGTTCTGCTAAAATACAATTCTCATTGGGTTTATGTTTTGTTTTGTTTTTAAACTTTTGAAGTTAAAAATAAATGTACTTTTAATCTTAAACCAAGTTAGCTTTTATTCTCAGAATTTAGACTATTACTGGCTAATTTAAATATCTGTGGCTAGAGCTACTTAAACAGAAGCTGGTTTTATACACTTTTATATGATGAAGTTTTTCTTTTAATGAGATTTTATTGTCTTACATATCAAAATTACTTGGAAAATTGCTATTACTTTTCCTTTCAATTATTGAAAGAGAAGATGATAGCTGCCACAATACAATAAACTATTCTTGCATGTAGCTAGAGACTCTGCCCCTTTTTTTGTTGAAGTTGAACCATAACACCTAAATATTTAAGATTTATGGGGCTAGGAATACAGTGTCAGAAAGACATTTAGCAGTTCCATTGGGATGGATTTGTAAGAGTGATGTGCAATGTGCAGGTTGTGTTCCCAGCCATGTTCTGTGTGTTTTGCCTTGCAGCTGTTCAATGTGAGCATAGTCTTTATGGTGAAGGTCAGAGGAAAGGGCTCTCCCAGGTCTTCCAATGCTTTAGTGGTTAGCTACAGGTAGGGCTTCTACCTATAGCTGCTTGTTATGACTTCCCGACTCTGCCCCAGTCTGGTTATACAGTGTGACAATTTGGAAAAATGCTGCATCCCAGCCTAATCTCTAGCTCAGGGCTAAGAATCTTTTCTTGAAAGGTCAGAGGTAAGGGTTTGATAAGTTTGAAGGTTTTAGGCTGAGCAGAGAGACTGCAGCACCAAATGCACATGTGCAAGATTATAATGAAGCTGCATGACTATTTCACAGCATTTTTTGTAAGAAATGTATGAACCAAATGGTTGATTTAGAAACTGTGTGGAAGAGCATAAATTACCAGAATACCCAGGTTTAACAAATTTTGGAGTTTTGTTCAAAAAATAATGAAATATTATCACATCTATTTTAGGGAGTCGAACAGGGACATAAAGATTAAACCAAAAATGAACATAGTCCTTCCCAAATTAAACTGAGGACCTGGAATGGAAAATTAATTTTTATTGGATAATTCTGGCAAAGTTCTGTAAGCCACTAGATTATAATGGAAAAGTTTCAACTTCACTAACCATGCCTCTCTGTGATATCTTATTTTGGTTAAAAGATGGAGTATGTTTCATTGTGAATCAGAACATTTTTTGCTCTCGATTCTTGCCGTCATTGACTTTACCTCATCTTTGCTCTTTCTTCCATTTAAGAGAATGAGAGTAGGCTTGAAGAGAAGCAAGGCAACCTGTTTTGCTGGAAACGTGTCACTTTTACAGAGTCCAGATGACTTATTGTATGTACCAAAACCATGAATTTTGATTTTACTATCTACAGTGCAGTTCTATTCTGTCTAAGTTCTTATTTCTAACAAAATTCTGTAGTGTGTTAAAAAAATGTTACATATTTGTCCTGTTTTGGTCATTCCCACAGTTCCAAATGGGATAGATATTTTCATTGGCTATGAGGAATACAATTTGATTTTATGATTCAAACACTTGAACCTGTCATGACATTACTGAATATTTTGATGCTGTTGAACCATTTTGACAAGAGGTCCTTGGGATTTCAGAGGGCTGTTTGGTAAGAATGACTTCTCCCTGTTTTCAGAAATATTCTTTCTTTAGTGAGGCATGTAAGAGCATCCTGTTCTGGAGATTGCAGTGCATCTTTGTAATGCTTTGTGCTTGCATCTCACTCAGTGTACTCCTTTCCTTTCTGGAGTTTCCCTACAGCATATTATCTCTCATTTTATTGAGACTTGCATATTCCAATTAATTATGTGAGTATACCCTCCCTAGTTTGTTCTGGAACTGTGGTGGTGAAGTACAACCTGACTGCAGTCTCTACACCTGATCCTTGCTGGACTACAAAGGTCATTTCTACCACTCTGTTCATGGAGGGGAGACCTGTTGGAAGTCTGGGCAATAGGGTTGTGTGGTATAGAGCATGACAAAGCTTGGGATGAAGAAGAGAGTACAATATTACAGGTACTGAGATATCACATAAGTGTCAGCATTTGATAATTTTGGTACTAGGTGAGTCATGGAATAGTATCATCACAATGAAGAATGGAAAGCCATTATGGAGGGAGGAGGATGGATAGGTGTGGTGTTACACTCTGTAAAATAAGGGAAGGGTACTATTATGTTAGAACTCTGAGCCTTCTCTGTTTAAGCCCAATAGCTTGGCAACATTGTAACCTGTTTATGATGGTAAATAAATAACCCATAGTGTCTCTTAATTCTTTTATGTCAATAAAACAACTGGAGGTATTTACAAGGAGCTTTTCTTCAGTTTTTGTATGATAACTACAAAAAACTTTAGCTGTCCTGTGTACAGACTGATATACTAATACATGATCTTGTACTTTCATTTAGAGGAAAGAATTTCTGTACATATACATCAGAATGCTTTCCTTTGTGTCATTATATCACTTTTATCTTGTTTGGACTCCACTTACTGTTCTTTTCTCTCATGAGCTGATCATGTTCCAAGTGGTGGCAGTCCCTGTAGCTCTGTTAATGGCCATATATTTTAAAACAAGCAAATAAAAATTGTTGCTTTTATACCACTATCAATGACTGTTCATTATTATAACAGATTTGTAATTTAAAATCACTTGCTCTATCCTTTTAGGAAGGAGACAATGATTTTAACACATTGCTGGAGACTCAGCTACTTTCTCAGTATGGCAATATCTGTGTGTAATGCCGCAAAAGATACGGAGTTTAAAAATGGCTACCTACATTTCTGTCTGTTTTCACATACTCCATTTATGCCAGTAGATGGTTTTATTTCCATATCAGGGTCTACATCCAGGATGTGTGAGATTTATAAACTTGGTCCAATTAAGTAGATTTAGATTTAGCTTCTTCTTTTTGCCTCTCAGTGAATATGGCTGTGAATGGAATATTTGGCACGGCAACAATCCAATATTTCTTCACTGCTGGTTAGGACTAGACAATCTTTGGTGTTGAATGATAAGATTTGTTTCCTGAGTTGGTGCATTAAAGGTTTTTCAGAACTGGCATTGGTGCATGAATCTTTTCATAAATTGGGAAGGAAGACTGGTGAGTCCACAGGTTTTTGGGGTGTGTACCTTGCAGGTTTTTGCTGTCTGCTAGGGGAAGTTCAGCTGCCTTGAGTCTGCATGATTAAACTTATTTTAGGGAACTATAAAGCAAAAAACTTAAGTCACAGAGTAACACACTGCTGTAATAGAGTCTATACACAGTTTGGTTTAGTTTATATCAGGTTGTGTTCTAAATTCCATGTTCATTAATGGCAGCAATTTAATAAAGATGATGGATCCTTAATTTTTTAATTGAAACTTCAGAGTTTGGATTATTATCATTGACTATTTTTTGCATGCTTTATAATTTATTCTACCTTTTGAGATACAAATTTTATTTATAATGTGCCAAATAAGACAACGTGTAACGTGTCTGTTTTAATATGCATGGTCTATTCTAGAAATAATTATTTTACAAGATAAGGAATAGTCTAAAACAATCCCATGTGTCTGCATTTAACTATCACAAGTTTTTCTCGTCTGGAAAAGATATACTACAGGATTTATTTCAAAACTGGGTTTTTTTTGAAAAAATATGCAAATTTCATATCACAATACTACCATTTTCATAGTATCAGTGTGCACATGACTTTCTGTGAATTTTGGGGTGGTTTCCTGATGCAGTTTTGCATAGGCACTTTTTCATTATTTGAGGCTGTACCAGTAAAATTTTAATTTTCTTCTTGGAAAGCACTTTTCCCTTTTTCTTTTGAGAAACAAAGGCAGGCAGTCTACTTTTTTGCATTGATGATACTTACAGCAGTTCTATTATTATTAAATTGGTATTGAATTTTATGCTGTTCAACTAAACAAAGCAAAGACCTGTGTAGAAAGTGAAAAAATTTTACTTAACATTAGAGTTATCTATTTTAGAAAGGTATTAGATCCGACTTAAAAGAAAGGATTTAAATTCAAAAGAACATAATTTAAAATGCATTTAAAAGGGTAATTTTTTGACCCGCTTCTTGAAGTACACCTAATGTTTAGTTATTTATTGGAGAAAGAGTGCATTATTCTTTCTAAATACCATTTTTTTTTCCAAATTTGAGTTAATTAAAGCATTTGCTAAATTATCCCAAATTATAGAAATCAATTCTCAGATATTAATGAGTTTCATATCTGTTTAACTATGATTAAACTTTTCTAACTTCTCTGTAGGCTATGTATTTAGTGTTCCTATACTACAACTTAATGCTTTTAGAATGTGATTATTTTTTTAATAGTGAAAATACCAACTCATTGTTTTTTAGGCTTACATATATGAAATGCGTTCAAGCACTTTTTTACATAAACTGGGGAGACACACAGAATCTGTAATCAATGTCAGCTTTAAAGCCTCATCTCCACAGGTAAGCTATTGCTTTTTTCCCTCTTTGTAATGAAAGCATGTAAAAAATGTAATTTTAAAACTTTAAAGTTTAAAAATTACAAAAAAATCCCCCACCTCACTGTGGTCTTCCTATGGGGTCCAGCTGTAATGAGGTTATTGTGCCCACTATGCAAAATTCCACATGAATACAGAGAAAAAAGCCCTGATTAAGGGCTTGCAAAAAATCTTCTTTCCTAGGAATTCTTCTGAACCTGTACATGTTGAATGTTGGGAAAAGGTACATCCATGTGGAATTATCTGAATCGACTGTTAATTCAGAGAATATAGGAGAGAAATAAGTAGGGACAGGGAAATGACAATGGCCTCAGGCTTGCTGGCATTACTCAAAGGCCTGAAGGCTTTAAAAAGTAACATTAAGTGTGCTGTATCAGAATAGTTATTGAAATAGCTATTCTGATACAGCACACTTAAAGTTAAATAATCACAATATTTTGAAAAACTAATACTGTTGTGCTTTGAGCCTTTTAGATATCTATAGTTGAAAAGGTACTTCAAAGACGTTAGGCATTGTGTAGTAACAATTTCTGGTTTTTTAGTGGTCATTATGCTNACAATATCTAACTCAGACAGAACAGACGATTTGGGGATAGAAGCATCATACAGTCACCCCAGGACAGTTGTGCTTTGAGCCTTTTAGGTATCTATAGTTGAAAAGGTACTTCAAAGACGTTAGGCATTGTGTAGTAACAATTTCTGGTTTTTTAGTGGTCATTATGCTACACTAACAGCATTATATTTCAATGTAATGGTTTAATTGTGGTGCAGCAATATATACAAAGAAATTTGTTTTCTAAGTTTTATTTTGACACCCAAGCTTCCCTGTAGCTAGTTTATCATGTGACTTTGTATGCTGTTTTTAATCCTGTGGATTTACTTTCTTTGTTTTCATGTATTGAATTTGCATTGAAGCCTTATACTTTCTGATTTTGTCCTTACTTTAAAGAAACAACAGTGATCATTATATATATATTCATGTAAGAGTGGACAGTAGCTTCTGTTTACTTCACTGCCTCCTCACCACTGACCATACTTATTACTATTAGATACTTGTGGAGTAAATAAAATTCCTTTACTTGTAGGAGTACTGTATCATTTATATATCTCCTTCCATTTGTAAATATAGATGTTAGCACTTCTGTGATTTTAGAATTTCTGGAAGTTTTATTCCTTATGTCTATGTTGTTTAAACTGAGAAATTGTTGATTGCTGTCTTAGGGTGAACATCATGTATTTCTGGTCTTTGGATTCAGCACTGTTATATTCAACCAAAAGGTGTGGTTTATTAAATTTTGCACCCAAATTAAGAATAGTGCAAGATTTAGCACTGAACATATTTCTGCAAAAAAGATACACTATAAGAATAGGGCTGACTGTAATCCTGCAGCATTCTGATCTGTGGTCCAGCTGCTGGAATGCATTTTGGTGGGAAATGTCTGATTAGAGTTTAATTGTTAAAAGTCTAGAGGCTCAATTGCATTAGTAGTATGAATCAAGACTTGGAAATAACTAAGTTCAGGAAAATCAGCTGCTGATCAAGGGGGCAAATCTACAAATAGTGTGAAATAAACTTTGGCTGTGGCTCCAAGCCAGACTGGTATGAGAGTATGCCTTGGGGCACAAACCCTTTAATACTGAATTTTATCCTACATCACACAGTCAGTTAAGTATTATAGTTAGAGCCAAATCTGAAGTTCAAGAGCCACAAACCCTTTTCTTGAAGAGCTCTTTCCTGAGAAACAAGGCCTGTGGTCTTGAACCAGCTGATGACTCTCCCCATAGCTTCTGTTGTTGGGAAAAACTTTGAAGATTTTATCAGAAAAACTTTACTAAAAAGCAAGGAATGTGAAAACTGCTCCAAATTTACAGATGAAATGTAAATTTGATTAACCAAATAATTCTGCATGATATGCACTACAAAATACTTTCTAAGTAAATATTTTGGGGGAGTTACAGAAACAAAAACCAAAACAAAAAATCAGAAACCTACCTGGGGTTTCCAACATAGAATATAACATGAAATTACGTACCAAGGGACTTGGAGAAGCTGCTAAACAATGCAATGATGGGCTTGTAGAGGAGAAAAGAAGAAAACCACAAATTAATCAGAAAAGAATAATCCCAGACTTTGAAAGACTGACTTTGTATTGAGCAGTCAGAATTTCCAATACTGGAAGATTTTTGTACCCATTGCTACCACTGGTTAGAGATTTAAAATTGACTCTATTCTTGTTTCATCCAATGTTTGAATGAATGCAATTAAGATTTATCTTTGGTTCTTAACAGCTACTGCATAAAGCCCCACTGCATTCAAAGGGAAACACTGGCAGGAGAAAGAGAAATGGATAAAAAAAGAAAGTGACTGATGAGTGAAATTCAGACATTACAGCTAAGCTTTCTGCTGTAGAAACATCCAGCCAAAAGTAAGCTGTTCTGTCAGTGCTCCAGTTCAGTTGTTGCTTGCCCAGCACCTGTCCTTGAGGTAGCTTATTCCAGCCATTCATATAATTCTCACTTGCATAAGTGTTCTTCCAGAAAAGAGGAAAAAACTCTGGATGGATATATTGTTATTATTCTAGGGGGCATTGTTGCTTTCATCATATGGTACTCTGTAATGATCTATAAAATGATTGCTATGAAAGCTGGAGAAGGGGAATGAGTTAAAAAACTTGCATTGATCTTAATTTTCAAGATGATTTCTCAGATTTAGGTCCTTATTGTCACTTCCTGGTTTTCACTCATTGTTCAAAATTTATGTAGGGAAGAATGTTTATCTTACCAAAACCATTAATTGCATTTCAGTCTATTTTAGAGAATTTGCATTAAGGGTTATTGTAGTGTTTAACTATAATAACTGTAGTTTTTAACTATAACACATTTGAGTTGTCTAAGTTAAAAAAAGGAGTGAGTCTTATCTTCCAAATATGGAAACAATAAGTAATCTCTGTGTTTTTGAAGCATGATAAAAGCAAATAGGGATGCTACTCTCATCAGCTGGTTTTGTAAAGTTGAATATTGGTATAGGCTGTGATGGAAGTTATTTTTTCATCATGACTGAAATCAGCATGCATTGCTAGCACCCTGTGGATACACTGAGTGGTGGTTTCATGCTGTTGGTGAGCTGAGCCGGCACTTGCAATCAGTCAGCTGGCCTGGCTGAGAACCTTCTGATGCAGAGTATGATTAAAATTGAGTGACAAATCAGAGGTGGCCAAGAAAGAGAGAGAGACTATTTTTTCCTATTTTAAGAGAAGTGAGCATGTTTTCCTGTTGTCTTGGTATCAGTTCTTAAACTCTCATTTCATGAACCTGCTCTCTTTCGTTAAATATTCCTTACACAGTTTAACATTAATGCAGTCTTTGTAGGAAGACTGTCTTTGCCAAAGACTGTACAGCAGTTTATGTCTGGTAACAAGATATTTCCTTTACCAACATCCAGCCAAAGGAGACAGTTGCATTGAAAAGAAAAAAAAAAAAAATAGAGCCTCCTGTTGACCTCTTCTGAGGCTGAATGTATTTCTGTCCTTGTCTTTTTGAACTGTTAGCTAAATTTGTGTACTCAGACTTGGTTAATCTCAGTGAAGTGAAGGAAGATATGGAGTGGAAATTTCCTAAACTTAAACATACTGGTTTAATTTTTCTATTCAAATTTCTGAAGTATCAGTCTGTTTAAATTTTATTAATGTTTTGTTTCTTTTCACCATCATGTTCAATATCCTTCTCTTTTCCATCCTCAGAAATACAGGTTTATTATGATGGTATTGATAAAAAAAAAGCAGTTAAGGCAATTTGTCCTAATCTTTCATGTTACAGATCAACTTGTAAATGGTACCAAGACAGTTGTATAAAGCAGTCCAAGGCAGCTGCATGTGCCCTTTCTTATTCTGTAAGACTCTAAGAGTTATGAGAGGTAGAAATTGGGAAAAAAAGATCTCTTCAAAAGGTAACAGCGCCTGGGTTATGATTGAACAAACAAATAATTGTGACATGAATTAAACTTAGGGGTTTTTTATGTAAGATGGTGCTTTTTAAAAAAATTATTAGCAGTCATTGAATGATACAACTGTGTAGTATACAAGCCTAAAACATGTTAAAAGTGTTGAGATAGTCTTCAGGTTTGGAGAATTGCATAAACATTCAACTTTCAAACTTTCAACAGTTAAATGGATTTAGAAATTGAGTCAAAGCTGAGAAGTGCCAATCTTGGGGGAAAAGAGGATCTTCAACTCTACCCAACTTTGGGTGAGTCTCAAAGTGGGCTTGGTTTCCTACAGTGTCTTGTTTGGCTGCTGCCTTTAAGCCAGTGGTTATGCTTGCACATCTTGGCCCTTGCTGTCTTAAAAACTGCTTTGGCAGAAAAAAATGTAGAGCTTTGGGCTGTTTAACTCTCCTGCTACACGGGTGGTTGAGCCTGTGGACATCTAGGCTACTAGTGTGACACAGCAGATAGTCCTACTGAATTTATTCCAGTCCCTGAGAACTCAAAATTAAGAGTTCATCACTGAACATGTATGTCTCTGTTTATAGGAGAAAGATAATTTCTTTTGCAGTTTCTGACAAACTCCAATAATGTTGTGTACAAATACATTAAAATATGAGTTGATGTTGTTTAGTGCAAAAAATTGTTCATGCCAAAAAATTCTTGCAAGTAAATATGAAGAAGGGTGGAAGATTTTAAAAGAAAGAAAGAACCTTCTATAAGCTAGAAAGGACAATATAATTCAGTTTAATAATTCAATACTCCATGCATTTTGAGTGTGTTGCCAGCAAAAAACAGCTGTACACCACATGATTTTTAGATAAATAGGCTTGCAGAGGCAAGCATTTAAGTTCATAGCATATCTGTCATAAAATCTTTATGGTACTTGTAGATACTTTATTGAATGGCACTACGAGGTTGAAAGGGCTGGTGTGGAACAATTGGTCACTCTGCTGTTCAAGGTGAATTTTGCTTACCAAGTATCTAGACAGGCTTCCCTGTGGACTGGAAAAAGAGAGGATTGGCTGGGAAGTGGGAAGGAAAGGCACTAACTGTAGTCATAGGGATAATTTGGAGAACAGACAGCATCTTGGAAACTGTCAGAGCATGAAAAGATAATGGTGGAGACTTAAGAACTGGAGGAAAAGAACATATGTATGGAGTGAAGTGATGATGTTGGAGAGATGAAGAGAGTGCATAAAGGGAGGGAATGAAAGCCCTAAGTAAGAGATGAAAGCAGCAAGGTTAAGAATTATAGTTTCTGCACTTCTAGTTTAGCCTTTTTTTTTTTCTGAAAAAGATAGGTAAAGTGAGATGCCTGTGACTTGGTTTTCAGAGCTGCTGAGAACCAGAGGCTGCTCTTAACTTAATAGTTCTGTAAATTGGTGTTCAATGTCTTAGAAAAAAATCCATGTTTTCAAAGGAAATAAAGGGAAGCTTCCATATGAGATAAACCTCACTTGCTCCCTTCACACACTACATAGCTGTCTTGAAGGAGCCAATAAAACAATATTGAAAGGAATAGGCAAGTGAGCATCTGCTTTTCTTGCTCCATGAAGAGGCATGTAGAAAAGTATTTGTGAAGTGTACTTTGAATACAGTCTCCTCCTCTGTCCGCGGGAGCTGAAGTGAGGAAGCTTTGCCAAACAGGGAGAGCTAAAGGACTAAATGGTTAGGAGTTTGTTCAGCTACGTTTTTAATAGAGGAATAGAATTAAAAATTTAATTCTCTTATGTAGCACTTTAGGAAGCTGTCAAAATATCTTATTTCTCTTTCTTGAAAAGCATTGCATTTAATTTGCTCAATAGGTAGTATTCATAGAATGGAGTTGAACATATTCTGTGAGGAATTCCAGTTCTGAAGTATCTGGGCTTTTCATGTAGAACAGGTACAAAGCTCCTTCCTCCATTTCAATTAAAATTTGGGCATTTGCATTCCAAGAAGATTGTCCCTGTTTACATAGTCTTTGAGAAATTTAAACTCAAATTAATTGGCAGTCATGATGCAAATGTATAGTGGATACATAACAAATCAGAGTTCAGCCATTAAAAATATATTTAGATGAAATACAAGCAAAATGAAGTGTGGGATAAGCTGCATTCTAAATGAGCTTTTGGAAAAGGGAGAGCTAAGTCTTAGCTAAGAGATTAAATATGAAAAGAAAACCAGACTCAACTTCTGTCTTAAATTAAAATAGCAACATAAAATGATTCCAGCTGACTGATGGAGTATGATATAGCCACACCAAACATCTTGGCCCAGCTCCTGGCTGTGTCTGAACTGTGTTCAGCATAAAGGGAGGAAGGTGCAAAGCACAAATTCTTTAAAGCTGCCTTTTGTGCCTCTCTTCTTCCAGTCCACTTCATAAAGTACAGCAGTCTCAGAAGTGCTTAATTCTGCACTACCTAACAAGTTTTCCCTGTAAGCTGATCTGGCAGCTGGGAGGACTTTTACTTTGCCTTCTTGCTTTCAGGGTTGTGCTGTGTGGTGGGGTAGGCAGGGAAAAGTACATGTTGAAAATCATGTGGATCCTTTTTCTTATCTCATAGAAATATTCAACATCTACAATCACCACTGTTCCTAGCTGCTGTACTTCTGAAGAGTGGTGTTTGAAATATTTAAAAATACTGATACATGCATTAAAGTGCTGATATTGTCACCTGAAGGGATTGGGTAATCTATGCTTTTTCATAAATCATTCACAATGTATCTGTTTGGAATATTGTTGTTGCTGAGACACTGTGACATGGCTTTTTTACAGAGCTTTGGCTGTATTCTCTCAAGCTAGTTGTTTGCTCACATAAGAATATTTCTTGGAAGAAATAGATAACTTCTCTGCTGATATGTCCTTCCATGCCATGCCATATCATATCATATCATATCATATCATATCATATCATATCATATCACACCAGAAACAAACACATATCTGGGACTTATTCCAACATTTAATGCCTTCATTTTTGCCCCTCTGCTAACATTTCGGGAGAATCACACTGACTCTGTCACTGCCTTTTTCTTCAGTAATGGTAATGAGTGACCAACACTGCTCATTGCAGAGAGAAGCTAGATCTGGAGAAAGAAAACTTACAATTATGAAGACTCTTTTAAAACATCAATGTAATATGTATGTGATTCTTTAACCTGAGTCCATTAGAGGAGGTTTAGAGTTGATGTGATGAAACATTTCTTTACAGAGAGGATGGTGAAACACTGGAACTGGTCAGTGCTTTAATATAATGCTTTAATTTTTGGTCAGCCCTGAAAAGATCAGAGAATTGGATTAGATGACACTTGTAGGTATCTTCCAGTTTAATTCTGCTCTGTTCTGTTTAATTCTAATTCTAATCCAAATTTAAGAGAATTATTCTTTCTATCTCCTCCTTTCCCTAGCAGTACATGCTGAGGAAACCTCTTATATTTCTTCCCAGCCCTACATTAGTAGAAGGGACTGAATAGCTAATCATGTTCCAGCCTAGGTGTTGGCTGTGTCCCTTTGTGGGAGGAAGGCATGAACCTTCTGATGGGTGTGAGAGCTGTGGATCATCTTGATGATTTGAAGGACTGAACAAATTTGCAAAAAACATGTGGGAAGTGTGTTTTTTTTAAGGTTGTGTTCCTCAAGTTCAGTTGGGTTTCCACAGGATGTCAAACCCCTGTCAAATCTCTGACACTCTCAAGGCTCAGACAAAGCGCTCAGTGTGAAGGCAGGGCGTGCTCCTGAGCTAAATGGTTGCAAATGTTTTTGAGGTGAGCAATACCAATATCTGTTCATTTCCCTGTGGATATATTTCTCCTTGTAATCAATTTAGAACTACCTGACCTGTTTTCTGTGGAAATATGGCTAAAACAAGGGAGCTTGAGAACAGCAGTGCTCATCAGAGCAAAGGTCCGTTGGCCCAATGCTCTTCTTCAAAAGTGGTCAACCATAGTTGTCTAAAGGAAAGCTTATGAGTTCTGTAGGTCTGCTTCTGCCAGGATCCAGGGAGTGTAGGCCTCCCACAGCTGGGACTGGCTTTCCCTGGAGCCTCCAACCACAGGGTGTCCTGCCAAGCACCCAGGGGATGTGTCTCAGCTCATCCTGGGCCCTGCAGACCTGTCTGAGTGATGCTGTGTGTGTGTGTCCACTTCTGACCTCGCTTCCTTGGTGGGCCTGGGACCCACACTGCAGAGAGCTGCTCTATGGATGCCTCTGACTAGGTCATAGCTTCTTAGGCATAACTCAACACATAATATAACATAATGACTCTATTTCATTCTATTTCCTGTACTCACTGTGAGTTGAATAAAGATGAGACTGTCATTTGCCTGAAATGCCAGGGGTTTTCAGCTCCAAAGCCACTTTCAAGTACATGTCACAAAGATTACAAGTTGAAACAGGATTTTAATTTATTTTCTTTTGTCTTTCTGATTCTGTTTCGGAGCCAATGCTCACAAGAATTAAAACTGTCTCACAGTCTTCAGATTATTCAACTTTTCTTATAGCTAATGTTGACATGTCAAATCTTATCATTTAGTGGTCTTTTCTGAATCCCAATAATGTGTTAAAATATATTTATTCATTATTATGGATTACTGAGTACAACTTTATTTAAGATAAAAATTATTTTACGAGCCAATTCTTTTCTTGGCATTACTCTATAGACTGCTCTCATGAGGTCTCTATCTTGTGTCTTTCTAAAATGAAGGAATTATTTTTGTATCAAAAATGCTTAAAGAAGATAGGGCTATCTTTTTATCTAGAATTTTTGGGACAAAGTGAAGCCTTTTGCTTATTAACAAGCTGAAACTCAAGCGTCCATTTAGAAAATTACTTAACTTGCTCAAGGGAAATACAATTGCTCAGATGCAGACTTTGGAAATTATAAGAATAGCTGAATTCCGAAGAAATATGTGGAAGTGTTTTCTACCCATGTTTGTCTGAATAGGTGTATATATTTATCACCTATGTGTACAATATCCATTATACCTAGACACATTAAAAATGCACTTAAAATTAATGAAAGAAGCACTTTTCTGATAAAGTGTGAAAGCTGTGAAATTCTACATTGAATTAATAGCGCCAGGAAAATTTTTTTTAAAAGTTGGCTTTTTTACTTCTATGGACATTTGACCCTGATTACAGGTAACAGTTTTATTAATGCATTCATAATATGTTGTTTTCTTTACTTTCAAATTTAGCAATTTAATTAAATATGAAATTTTGAAACAAGTGGAAAATAAAATTACTTTGTTGTGCTGTGTTTTACTAACACAGGTCTTAAAAATTGACCAGTGAAATATGAATCTTGTTTATCACTATTATGCCAAGATCAATTTCTGGCAAAGGTGTTTTATTAGTGTATCCAAAAGCAAATAGAGTGCTCATAGTTTTAAACCTCAAATTATAAATTTGTGTATTCAGCAGAAACAGATTTTTTTCCCCTTGCTTACAGTCAAGACAAAATAATCTATGGTCTCACAGTATATATTCAGAACTCATGGCCATAAATTCAACAGAATATGTTAGGAATAGACCTTGCATTGTAATTAGAGGATAGGAAGTTTTCTGAGTTATAACACAAGTCTATCAAGTATGGCTTTCCCAGACATAAACTCTATGGATCATTTAAAGATTTAAGGAGCTTCCTTCTTCTCTATCTTCCATTATGCATTACTGTCTTCACTGATCTTTAGGTGTTTTGTCCATTTGTGTTTTGGGTTTTTCCTCCTTTTAAACATTTGAAAAGAAAAAAAACAAAGAGGGACCTTTCAGAATGTTGAAGTTTGCTGGAGATATTTTAGTGTTCAGAAACTTCATGGGTAAGGTGAAAATTAGTAGGTATCAATATGAAAATGTTCCTTACTGTTAAAAATGTTAAAAGCAAAGTTATTGATATGCTGATAGCATATTTCCCAGCATGAGCGATGGACTCCACAGGGAGAATTATTCCTGAATATCTATAGCAGTTCAAAAGTTTTGAAAGCCAGCCTTTCTGTACCATTTTTTCCCCTAGTCCTAGATGGTCTGGCATACAGAAGGCAATGAAAAATTATATATAATATTAAACCTTTTATTTTAGGCAAGAAATTCCTTGTACAAATGCTGATGATGTGTAGGCAGTTTGAGTCCATTAGCCATTATTAGCTCTGTCTCAGCAGTGGGCCTGCAAAGGTCCTCTGGTCTTCACTGGTTTAAAATAGATCATGCTGAAATGTAACATGTGCCATTGCAAGATGAGATGGGGCATTTTACAATTAAAATTCCAGGTTTGAGATAGCATGATGAGTGTAGGATAGGAGCCTTTTGTAGAGCAGAGTAATTGAAATTTAATTGCCCACTTTGAATTCTGACAGAACACTGAGGATAAGAAGCCTGTAGTAGTTAAAAGCAACATCTGATTCCAGTTATCAGATTTTAGCTAACCTTCCTATATTAAAGAATTCTTCAAATAAGTGTATGATGCCAAATATAATAAATAGCATAATAATAAAAAAGGAAACAGAAATTGTAGAACCATCATTCTAAGAAAAGGCATATAGCAAGATTACAGTTTATACTAAGAGTATGACATAAATGCTACCCTTTCAAGGGTACATATTTCTGTTAGAATTCCTTAGGAGTAATACTCAGAACCATCAGGCAAATTTTGAGAACTTCCAAGAAGATGTTCTGTAAACTAAAATTCACGCTATACATGGCAGCATTTTATTGTATCTGGAGCGCATAACATTTTCTCCTGTGATTCTAACTAGAAGTTGAATTCCTTCCATTCTATTTTCATGACTGTTTTAATATGAAGTTTGAAACAAAACTGAGAATTTTTTTTGTTTTGTTTGAGAAGCAGTCCAAAAGTGTATGGGAATACATCAGTTATAACAATAGATTCCTAGAAATGCCAAAAAAATAAAAGCTACAAAGAAAGTGTTGAAAAATCATTTTTTCATAGGGCTGTTTTAGAGAAATATCTTTAGTACTCATCTTAAGGCTAAAAAAGTACCTAATGAGGGACACCCAAGCTGTAGTTCATTACAGAATTCATAAGGATTTCTGAAATCCCTTCTTTGCCTTTCAGAATACTATTTTTTTGATGTGAAATATGAACATGGACTACCCTTTATTTTGTTTGTAATCTAGATGTGATCTGAAAATTTTGAAGAGGTTCCAGCTGCCACCTGAAATGTTGGCATCTCCTCTGAAATGAAGGTTTTGCCATCAATAATTTATGTAACCAGCTATGATACTTATGAAAGAAGTGTTTTTCACTTCAAGTGCCTTCTCTTTCCAAACTTCAGACTTTATACTTGAAGGCTGGAACAAATTCTGTCCATGAATGACTCAACTTCAAAATGTTTTGTTTGCACTGCAGAATATGATACACTCTCCACTGGGAAGCTGCTAGCCTGGCATGTTTAGCTAGTTTTCCCGCTGACTTACCAAGTGTTATGCAAGCATTGCTATCCCATGACTTGAACAGCTCCTGTTACTTTTACTTTAAATATGGACACAGAGTTTTAAAACATCTTATAAATAATAGGGTCCTTCATGGAAGTTAAGTGCAGTATTTCAAGATACAAAGGTCTGCATGAAATAAATATGATTTCACTTTTTCTTCAAGTGTGAGTTATATGCCTTTATTATTTTTAAACAGAATATCCTTTTCTCTTGAAAATATTTAAATATGCAGTATGTCATTTAAGACCATGGTTTGTCTTTTGAATTTGCCATCTGACAAATATTTTCCAGAAAAAAGTGGATTGCCCAGCAACAAAATGAACTTTCTTTCTGTAGACATATAGATATAAGGTGGAATAATTAATGAACAAAATATATTTTGTCCCAGGCTGTATTATCCAGGCACATATAGACATTGCAAATCTCTCAGCCACAGAGGATGAGTACCATCCAGAGGAAAATAAAACCTTTATGAAGAGGAAGCAATGCTGGATTAATAAATCCCCATGTTGTTTAAATCAGGTTGTGTATTATGGACCTGTGGTGTGTGTTAGAATGGCTAAAATCTTACACATATGCTATTTTAAAAGGAAGAAAAAACATTAAACTTAAAGGAAAATATGCTTAATATGCA
>VWYE01000478.1:0-12417 GCA_013398995.1 Alaudala cheleensis | reverse complement strand
TGGTGGCCTGGCTGGGAGGAAGGGAGCTGGTGACATGGTGGTCCCCATGTTCCCCTTGGCCAAATCCCCTGCAAGAGCTGTCCCTGCAAGCTCATTTTGTATCAGCACCTCATGCTGCTGCTAGGGAGCTGCATCATCCCCTTTGGAGCATCAGGCTGGGGGCACAGGGGGCCACAGGAGGAGGCTGAGGAACAGGATGGCACAACCTGTCACTCACCCACCTCATTGCCGGGCCTGGGCAGCACAGAACAGAGATCCTGATCTGCCCACGCTGTAGAATAAGGAAAGCTTTGCATTATAAGGAAGTGGTGCAGCTTGCAGCCCTTTGTTTGAGCACTAATGTGATGACTCCTCTCCAGCCCAGCATTTATAGCTGTCTCTCATACCTGTCAAAAAGTAAATCTCAGCATCTGAAACATGTATATTTAAAACTATGGTATCAGCAGGCTGGCAAGCCCAGGGGTTTTATTGAGCATTCCTTGTGCAGGGATGAGGGAAAAGGACAAGCAGGGGATTGGCCCTTGCTCACAGATTGTTGCCTTACCAGCTCTTGCTCACATCCCTGCCTCTCTTGGGCTGTGAGACTGCAGAGGGCTGTGTGGTTCAGTGCCTGCTCTGCATCCCTCCCTAGCCAAGGCTCCCTCAGGTCCCTGCTACAGCTGGTGGGACCGAAGCCCCCACTCACCCTCTGCTGGAGCCAGGGGGGAGCAAAGCCACACCCCAGCACTCCAGCTCTCTGCAGAACTGGAAAGAACACAAACAAAATAGTTTGAACATTTGNTAAGGGCAGCAGGGACGGGTCAGCCCCCGGCGTTTGGGTCCCGCACATCCCAGGGCGGCAGGGATGCGCTGGGGGGCTCAGGTGTGGCTGGAGCCGGAGCACGGCGTTCCCTCGGCACAGACGTCTTGGCGGCAGTTCAGAGGGAAGCCACACAAATGATCAAAGGCATGGAGAGAGTGATTTCTGAAAGAAGTTTAAAAGGCTTAAATATATATATTGCTTGGTTAAGAGCTGCCCATGGAGAGACAAACTAAGAGCCTTGCAGATCTGGTTGGAGTAAATAGAGAGGGAGGGAAGGAATTATTTAATAGAGTGCAAGGGGCATCACCAGAAGGGATGACAGGAAATGAAGAAATGGAGCATTTAGGTTGAATGTCACAGGGGAAAAAAATCCCCTCTGCTGACAGCGAAAATTATGAGGCCGCAACATGGTTCCCTGGAGGGAAAAAGGTCTGTGTCTTGAGATATTTAAAACCAGACAGGATCAGTCTGAATATAAAGGCACCTGGGATCAGCTACTGGTAGGGGCTGTGCAGAGGAGCAAGAGCTGGGCAGGAATACACCTCATTTCCCAGCTCTTTTTCCACTGAAATATTTCTTTATGGATCACACCTATAAAAGACCTGCATTTTTTAATTTATTGCATATATGTATTTCTGCTGCTATAAAGGGAATCACTGACACAATCGATGCTGTGCCAGTCACCTCATAGCCAGGCAGGGTTGAAAAGGCCCTGAAATCAGAGACTTCACCTCTGTATGGGTATGAAGGGGGATTGGAAGTGGGTCAATAACTGATATGAGGTTTCTGAGTTGAGAACCTGAACAGTGTGGCATGCCCTGGAGCACAAGGTCTCCAGGTTTGGCTTCTGTAGAATGCTCAGTGCTTTTCTGCAGTCTGCTCTCAAGTTGACCAAGGAGAAGCCAGGCCACAGCTGGTCAGCTGCACATAACCTGTAACCTTGGTTAACACTCCATCTGTTCACCTCCAGCTACTGCTCAGTTTGTCAGAGGCTGTAAAAGGATCCCTTTGGAACAAAACAAGCATCGATTGCAGCCCCACCTCTTCCCCATCTCCTGCCTCACTGGAGGTCTGTGCACGCTGTCAACAAAATGGATTAATAGTTCTATTATCAGTTCAGATGGATGGCCAGGGTAAGGAGAAAACATCACATCCCAGGGAACTCAAGTAGGCACATTAATAAAGATGCCACACATTGGCTCTAAAATCTAAAAGCTTCGCTCCACTCCTTGCAACACAATTAGCTTATCCAAAGCCCAGCACTCCTGTTGCAATGCACCTGGTGATGCCCTTAGCATCACGGCTTGGTGGCCTGGCTGGGAGGAAGGGAGCTGGTGACATGGTGGTCCCCATGTTCCCCTTGGCCAAATCCCCTGCAAGAGCTGTCCCTGCAAGCTCATTTTGTATCAGCACCTCATGCTGCTGCTAGGGAGCTGCATCATCCCCTTTGGAGCATCAGGCTGGGGGCACAGGGGGCCACAGGAGGAGGCTGAGGAACAGGATGGCACAACCTGTCACTCACCCACCTCATTGCCGGGCCTGGGCAGCACAGAACAGAGATCCTGATCTGCCCACGCTGTAGAATAAGGAAAGCTTTGCATTA
Source organism: Alaudala cheleensis (assembly GCA_013398995.1). Classification (NCBI taxonomy): domain Eukaryota; kingdom Metazoa; phylum Chordata; class Aves; order Passeriformes; family Alaudidae; genus Alaudala; species Alaudala cheleensis. Next base: position 10,012 of record VWYE01000478.1, on the reverse strand, counting down.
TAAGGAAGTGGTGCAGCTTGCAGCCCTTTGTTTGAGCACTAATGTGATGACTCCTCTCCAGCCCAGCATTTATAGCTGTCTCTCATACCTGTCAAAAAGTAAATCTCAGCATCTGAAACATGTATATTTAAAACTATGGTATCAGCAGGCTGGCAAGCCCAGGGGTTTTATTGAGCATTCCTTGTGCAGGGATGAGGGAAAAGGACAAGCAGGGGATTGGCCCTTGCTCACAGATTGTTGCCTTACCAGCTCTTGCTCACATCCCTGCCTCTCTTGGGCTGTGAGACTGCAGAGGGCTGTGGGGTTCAGTGCCTGCTCTGCATCCCTCCCTAGCCAAGGCTCCCTCAGGTCCCTGCTACAGCTGGTGGGACCGAAGCCCCCACTCACCCTCTGCTGGAGCCAGGGGGGAGCAAAGCCACACCCCAGCACTCCAGCTCTCTGCAGAACTGGAAAGAACACAAACAAAATAGTTTGAACATTTGAAATTTGTTTAAAACATCAAAGAGGAACTTTATCTTTTTAATTTTTCAGAACCTTTCTTTTAGTTTCTCAGTTCTGAAGTGTTGTTTTTCCCCTTTCTAGCACCTTTTTCTTTTAGCTACTAAGTGAAGTAAAATAAATGATGTAGGTTTATTTTTTCCTTTCTTTGCTTATCCAGTTCTGCACAACTTGAAAGCTTTTCAAAGTATCTGGTGTCAGGAGTTACAGTTTAGGTTTGTGCTTTTTCTTCCCCTAGAAATGTTTCTAACATCACAGGGAAGTAGAAAAAGAAAAAAACTGTAGCATAGAAAAAGGAAATTAAGAAGTAGGAAAACTCAGAACAAAATCCCTAGACCATTCAGCCATGAAACATCTACAGTGTGATGAGAAAGGGAAGCCCTAAACAGAGAAAAATACAAGTTTTTACGTTTAGGGGGGTNAAGCCCGCTGGACCCACTCCCAACTTACACAGCCTGCCTGGCAGCAGAACATGGGAAAAGGGGAGAAATAATCGGATGGTGCTTTCTGAAGGTACCTGAGGAGCTAGGCAAGCATATCCTGTGTGAACAAAAGCAGCACAGGGCACAGCAAGGAGCTGGGAGGCAGCTGCCTCTCACCAGCCTGCACGGGGCAAGAGCAAGGCAAGGGCAGCCAGCATCACAGAATGGTGTGGGTTGGAAGGGACACGAAGGATCATCTAGTTCCAAACCTCCCCACAGCCAGGGACACCTTCCACTATCCCAGGTTGCTCCAAGCCCTGTCCAAGCTGTCCTTGAACACTCACAGAGATGGGGTATCCATGGCTTCTCTGTGCAACCTGTGCCAGGGCCTCCACACTCTAATAGGGAAGAATTTCTTTCTATATATCTATATTTCTATATCTAACCTAAATCTATCCTGTCGTTATGAAGCCATTTCCCCTTGCTCTGTCATTCCATGCCCTTGTTCAAATCCCTTTCCAGCTCTCCTGTAGCCCCTTTAGGTACTGCAAGGGGCTCTAAGGTCTCCCTGGACCTGAGACATGATGCAAAAAATGCTGCCTGATTCAGGGGGATGAAATAAGTGATACAGCCTTTTCCTCCACCTCACTGGGCTGTGTCCCACTGGCTGCTGCAGGATCACACCAAAAAGCTGAGCAGCTTGCTTGATTTAATCCCATATCTTGCAAGAAAAGATGACCTGAAGGTCTGAAGAGGGCTGCTGATCAAGCCCTGAGTGGCTCCCCACAGTGCAGTAGCTCACCTACACCTGGCAGCCTGTGGGGCGACACAGATTCCAGCCATGCTGGCTAAATATTTCCCATGCAATCAATTCCAGGGTATAAAACCATCAAACAGGATAACCTTGTGATCAAATGGCCAACAGAGAAAAGTGCTTAATATTCCCCACTCCAGGTAATGAGCCGTATTTCCAGCTCAGGCCCCAAACACACATCACCACGAGCTAAATGCCCTGCAATTGCCTGCACAACAAGTTAAGCAAAGATTAAAAAGCGAGGAGGAGAGAGGAGGGAGGGTAGAAAATGAGGCACAAGGACACTAGGATGTGTGTCCTTGGCACGTGCAGGAGCCAAAGCTAGGGAGCAGCTCACAGTGCTGGACCTGCCCTGCACACGGGCTTGGCCACCTGCCCCGGGCACAGACCCTGCTCCCTGTCCCTTGCACACGGGAGGAACAGACGGCCCCGGGCTCCACAAGGCAGCCATGCCACGGATGAATTAAGAGGCAGCCAAACCTCTCTCTGCAGGAGATCCGCCTGCTCGTGAAGGTTATCCCAGGTGATGGGACAATCTCTGCTCTTTCTACCCTGATTACAAACAGCACATCTTAATTCAATCTCCAGGTCCCTGCATGGACAAACAGATTGTGAAGGTCGGGGAATAAAGACACCTGGGGAAAGACAGTGATTTAGTGAAACAGAGCAGTGCAGTCTAGAGTCTGAATGGCTCCACAGATCACACATAGAGCTCAGCCAACTCTGTGCAGTCGCTCCAGCAACACCCATCCCATCTTTCAAAACACTCATGAACAGAGCTAAATCATTTGTTCTGCATTTCTCTTTCTACTTTTCTCCCCCTTTACTCCTGCATGCTACTAAGTCTGCTACTGACTCCATGCAAGGGGTCAGAGACACTGCAATTCTTCCATCTTCCAGCACAAACTAGATACCTGGCACTGGCAGAATGTTGACAGCTCCCAAACATTCATCTGCCTTTACCTCTAAGTCACAAACCTCCTTCCCAGCACGCCAACAGGCAGGATACATTTCTGGGATATACAGCCTCCTGCTGCAGCACTGAGTGTCAGCTGGGGGATTTCAGCAGCATTCCTCAGCTGGTGCAATTTGTCCTGGCTCCAGAGCTGCCGATGGAGATCCAGCACCAGCTGAGAAGCAGCCGCAGGGCTGAGACCAGGCTCCAGCTCCTTCCCACCAAGGTGCCCACATCAGGGAATCTGGCTCTGGTTCCTCACTGGTTTTGACTTTGGCATTTCAACTCTGCCTGCCAGCATCCTACACCCAGCAACTGGCAGCCCAAGCACCAGTCCCAGTGCACTTCCCTCCTCCCCAGCATCCCCTGCCACTTCTGCCACTGAAGACGCAGGGAAACTGCAGAATGCACCCATCAAAGCCTCAGCTCTCCCCCAGCATCACCACGTGGGTCGTTTTCACCCATCAGACTGAGATTCACATGTTACGGCTCCCCACCTGCACTGTCTGCAGTGAGCCTGATGCTCCTGCATGGCAGCACAGCCAGGAGAGCCACGGTGTTTGAGCTGAGCTGAGGATGTCAGCAAAAGTGATTCATCACATAACATTACCTGTGAGAGAAGGCAGAAAAAGCTAGGAAAATGCCTAACAATTGCTGTAATTATGTCATCTTGAAATGGCTACACAATGTCAGACAAGGGCTGGCTTATCACAACTGAACCTGGGTGGTGCTGCTCCAAGCCAGTGATTACTAGTCTGCAAGGATTTGTTTTGGCATGGTGAAAAAAATGAGTACAGTGTCTCAAAAAGATGCCAGATGGATGGCCTGGAGCAGAGCCCCCCAGCCAGCCACCAGCACTCTGCAGAGCAAGGGCTTGGTCCTTATTTGTGGGGTAACAGCATCCTGGCAGGGATCAGCTCCTGCTGCTGGCCCAGCACTCTTTGAGCTGTTCCCAGTGCCTGGCAGAACAGGTGGAATGCTGGATGCAAAGGGCAGCGTGCAGGCAGGGCTGCTGGCTCCATCCTCCTGCAGCACAGGCGTGTGGAGGCAGCCTTGTCACTATCCCTGCATCAGGTGCACCTCCACAACAAGTTCCTGAGCCTCATTTCCAACAGGAGTGCCATGACCAAGCCTTTCTTCTGCAGCCCAGGATGGTCTTCCTCCGCTTCCCCAGCAGGCAGCACTCATTTGCTCTGGGATGATGAGACATCCCCATGTGGGCACCCAAAACAGCAGCTGCTGCTCCAGCAGGGCAAAAGCATAAAGCACTGTCCCACAAAAGGCCCCGGAGCAGGGGTAACAGGGTACCCAGCCTGGGGAGGATCTGCCTTCTTCCCAGAACCCTGGGACAGCATGCCACCACATCCAACATGGACCCTGTCCTTCAGAGAACGACATGCTAGAGACATGGCAGCAGAGCCCATCCAGCATCTCACATCACTCATCCCTCTGGAAAGGAAGAGGTAGATCTTGGCTGTCTGTCCCATCAGGTACCAATCTCTCAGTGTCCACTGATGCAAACATATCCTTGATTGGGAGGCTCAGGATAAAAGTGAGACCAGGTGGGCCACAAGATATATTCTTTGGATCAGGCTGAGAATCACTTATGCAGTATTTTATTAACAATAATGGATAGCTGTGCCTGGTAAAATGAGTAATCATCTTGTTTAAGGGCTCGTTCCTGAATCACACAGCATTGTTGCCAATGCTGCGAACTTTCCTTACTGCTAGGCAGGCCAAATTCTGTCCTGGAGCAAGTGATACTGTAAACAGAAGACCACAAATCAGACAGAAACAGCTTTCTGCCTCTTTTTTTGCAAGAAATAGAGATAATATGACAGGTAGCATCTTCCATTTCCCAGTCCCTCTGATTTTCACACTTCATCTCATCTCAGTCTATCAGCAGTGCTATCTTACCCAGCACTTATCCAGCCTGCTGCTCCACATCCAGCTTGGTTTTTTTCCTGAGACAGAGCTCTGCCTAGGGTAAATGGTTGGTGGCTAATGGAAGGAAATAGAAGAAAGAGTAATTTACATCAGCTAAGCATTCTGTACACTGTTATTTTGTGATCATCTATAATTTTGATCTATTAACAGTAAAAGGTGCATCTGTTCCCTGGGTTCGTCTTGTTTACAGGTGATGTAAACAAGACCAAGAGACTGGTCTGCTATTTGAGGGAGATTTTGTGTTTCTGTAGAGCTGAGTCACCCCTGAAAGTGAGGGTGGCACGTGGGGAGGGACAGAACCCCACCCGATAGAGGAGCTGCCTTTAAAGCCAGACCTGCTCCAATATGTGACACACTCAGGAGTGCCAGCTGGGAGGAGCCAGGAGACATCACTGCCATCACCCCAGCTCTGGTGAAGGAGCAGTGGGAGGCAGCAGCCTGGGGACAGACACCCAGGCACTGGGCAGAGCTGGGACCAGAGATCCACGCTCGCCACCAGTGGGGAATCTGCAGGACCCCCGAGAAAGCTGTTGCCTGTAGCTCTCCCTCTACATCCCCCTGACACTTCTCTTCCCTGAGCAGATAGTGATGAGACAAGGGGAAATGGTTTTAAACTGAGAGGAAATATTTAGGTTAGATGTAAGGAAGAATGTCTTTACTCAGAGGGTGGGGAGGCTCTGGCACAGGATGCCCAGAGAAGCTGTGGCCACCCCATCCCTGGAAGTATCCAAGACCTGTATAGAAGTGGCTGTGGGAAGCATCATCCAGTGGAAGGTGTCCCTGCCCAAGGCAGAGGGTTGGAATGACATGAGCTTTAAGGGCCTTTCCAGCCCAAGCCTTTCTGTGATTCCCTGGTTCTCCACACAGCGTCCAGGACCCTCCTGCAGCCCAGCCGTGACTGTTACCCAGGGCACCGAGCTCTCTCCTGCAGCCGGGGAACAAATAACCTTTAAAATTGAGGCAGGCACCACGTTCAAAAAAGCAGCAATTACAGCCGAGACCCTGCGTCAGAGTTACGTGATACACGCGTGAAAACCCACCCTTCACGGTAGAGCACACCCCTACCTGCCATCATTATTTGCTTTAATTAGCGGGCTAATGAGCTGTCGGCGCTGTGGAGCCAGGGATGGCACTGGGTGACAGCTGAGGGTCCCCGTGGAGACAACCACCAGCTGGAGACTCACGCAGCCCCTCACAGGGCACCCCTAAGACGGCGTTAAGCTCAGAGGGCGCAGGTGGGGAGCTCAGCTGTCCTTCCCCATCCGTCTGTCCATCGGGGAAGGCCTGAGCAGCCAGCCCGCGACCAAGATCAGATTTCCAGCCCTGAAGAATGAAAACACAGCTCGAAATTCCGTCTGCCTTTGCAAACAAAACCGGCTGCTGCTCCGGGCTGGGTGTCCCAGCTCTGCCCGCACAGGCGGGCACTGGGATGGACCGCACGCAGCCAGCGACGGCACTGCTCAGCCTCCTGTGAACAACAAATCAAAGCAAATAAATACTAATTAGGTCTTTTGCAGCGCACACAAATGCCATGGGGACAATCTGCTTTAATGCAAGCTGGTTGCCCACCCCTCAGGGAGCCTCCTTTAAGCTGTTTTCTCCCAAGCCAAGGACCGTGTCTTCCCTTTTCTGGCTGCTGCCGAGGCCCGCAGCCCAGGCGGCTGTCCCCTGCTGTCCTCCCCGAGGGGATGTTCCTGCCCACACCTGGAAGCGGAACAGTCTCCCTAGGATTTTGAATAGGACCCCTATCTCCGGAAATCACTGCCACCAACAGCAGCTCTGCCCAGCAGGTTCTGGCTGCTCCAGTCATTCCAGCACTGAGATTTTCATGGCTTTTGGGCTCTGCAGAACCAGAGCTGGAATGGACAGAGCTGGTGTAGGTATTCAGCAAATTAGCAGCAAACAGCTTATTGGAAACATTTAGCCCTCTTTCTGTTCATTAACGAAGTTCAAACATACTGTGATTTTCTTCATATTTGCTCATCATTTGAAATTGCACGGCGATGCTTTAATGGGGATGTTCCAGAGCGGGGACAGCCTGCCCGTTGTTCCAAGGCAGGCAGCAGCCACAGCACGTCCCTGCTCCAGCCCTGACACACTCTGCAGGACGGAAACCTGGCAGGGATTCAGGCTCCTACCGCCGCCCCCAGACCTCCCCTTCCGCAGGCTTTGCTGCGAGCAGGCTCTGCTCCAGGCGCAGCAGCGCTCGCTGGGAGCAATTTAAAAGGGTTTGCAAACACCAGCATGGTTCTTATCGAAACAAATATCCGCCAATCTGCGTCACGATCCGAGAGCACCAGCTCTGGGAAAGATCGCGTCTCCCCAGCTGGTTTGGAGACGGTGGCATGGCAGAGGCATGGAGCATCCTGGCCACAGGCAGCCTCCTGCCAGCCCTGCCCATGCCACAGAGACACCCCATGACCAAAGTGTTCCCTGTGGTGGGAGCACCCAAGCCCGGGTAGAAGGTCAAACACATATTCTCTGCCCCCACAAGAATTCCTGCATGGATTACAAAGCTCCATGAGTGCAAGGCTCCCATATGGGCAAGGAAAGGCAGAGCAGGGCCATGAGATCTCTCCTTCCCCTGCTGCTTCAGCTGTCTGTGACCTGGGCCAGAAGATCTAAGGTGACCCTGGCTGCTGTAATCAGAAGAGACAACTGTGGGGTAAGACACAAACCCCTCATTTATCCCGTTACACCAAGAAGTGTTGGTGCCACTGCCACATCTCCCAGACTGCAGGAAGTCTCACCACCCCTAGCAGAGCTGCCCTGCCCCAGCTGTGGGACAAGCAGCCACCACAGGGATTTTCCAAACAAGGAGCTGACACCAACCAGCGAAAGGATTTTGTGTAAATGCTCCCAACCACTGCCAAAACTCCTGCAGGCTGAATATTCCAGACCTGCTGTGACATTCGGGTTACTTCATGTATATTGCACAATCCCAGTTTATTTTGGGAATTACATGGTGATGGATAGCTAGATGTAAGGAAAGGCCATTATACACTATAAAAAGCTGCACAGTCTTCCTGACTGCTCTGTGCTCTATGACAAACCATCTGCTTCTCCTGCACCTCCCTTTGTTTATCCTGCTCAGCTCAGCTGAAATTAAAATTGACAAAAGCAATTTCTCCAGATCAAGTTAGAAAGATAAGAAGAGTNAGATCTCTCCTTCCCCTGCTGCTTCAGCTGTCTGTGACCTGGGCCAGAAGATCTAAGGTGACCCTGGCTGCTGTAATCAGAAGAGACAACTGTGGGGTAAGACACAAACCCCTCATTTATCCCGTTACACCAAGAAGTGTTGGTGCCACTGCCACATCTCCCAGACTGCAGGAAGTCTCACCACCCCTAGCAGAGCTGCCCTGCCCCAGCTGTGGGACAAGCAGCCACCACAGGGATTTTCCAAACAAGGAGCTGACACCAACCAGCGAAAGGATTTTGTGTAAATGCTCCCAACCACTGCCAAAACTCCTGCAGGCTGAATATTCCAGACCTGCTGTGACATTCGGGTTACTTCATGTATATTGCACAATCCCAGTTTATTTTGGGAATTACATGGTGATGGATAGCTAGATGTAAGGAAAGGCCATTATACACTATAAAAAGCTGCACAGTCTTCCTGACTGCTCTGTGCTCTATGACAAACCATCTGCTTCTCCTGCACCTCCCTTTGTTTATCCTGCTCAGCTCAGCTGAAATTAAAATTGACAAAAGCAATTTCTCCAGATCAAGTTAGAAAGATAAGAAGAGTGGCTGCTGCACACAGTGCCATAGAAACCTGGGCTACTCCAGCACTTTTTCCTCCTCCCCATGCACCATCTCGGCCTCCGAAGTGAAGTGCCCAGCTGCAGGGGAAAGATCCCCCCGCTCCCGCCAGAGGAGAAACACAGATGGATTTAGCCATGGGAGATAAATCTCACAAACTCAACGCTGAGAAGGAGTTTTGTTTTCCTCCTGTTCCAATCCCCTCCCCTCGGATTCAGAAGTACAAAGTGTCCCCTTTGAATAAAAAAGCACATTTGGATGAATTTGGAATTATTTCCCGTTCAAGGGAAAGGAAGGGGAAGGGCAACATATTTTCTTGGAGAACATTTCTGGGGCATTTGAGAGCCTTCTAGGTTATATTTACACTGCTAAAGCACTTTTCAGATCAAAGCAGTCTGAAAAATACGGGTCCAGGCTGCAGATACAGCTGTAGCTCAGCTCTGGCACCAAGCCCCCAGGGTTCAGTCTCACAGCCTCTAACAATACACCTGGCAGGGGGGTTCAAAAGTTGTAGGATGGAAGAGAGCCCCTCATCACCTCCTGGCACCTTTCCTCAAAGGGCTGGGGTTCAACATTCCCCCTTTCAGCCCAGCAGGGTCATCTCCTGAAATCTATTTGCATCCTGCAGTGCTGCTCTGCTCAGGCAGAAGCCAGGAGCCCTAGGCAGGGAGTGCAGCTCTTAAAAGATGAGGGACCTTCATATTTCTACATCCAATTTCTTTAGACATGTTAATAACACGAGGCCTTTTTTCTTGGAGATTCAGGAGCAGCTGCTCAAGTCTCCACTGAATTAAGCTAAGGGCAAGTTTTACGTTTTGAAGAGAGATTTTTTTGGGTCTGGTATTTTTCTTTCAAACCTGAGAGCAAAGAAAGACATCACAAAAACAACAAGCTGCAAGACATGCCATTTTCCCTGTGCTGGTATAACTCAGGAATTGTCGAACAAAACTGCAGTCCATGTTCCTGACAAATTCCCCAGTGGTCTGAGTAAAGGCTGGAGAAATTCCATCCCAGAAGGTAATTACTTTATTTTCTTTCTTTTTTTTTTTTTTCNNNNTTTTTTTTTTTTTTTTTCCTTCCTGATGTTATTAGAGTTGCAGGAAGGCCTTGCAACAGAAGCACCTTGGATCACAGGAGCAGCAGCCCCATATGTCCTGGAGCTTGCTGCATGGGTTGCAGGTACCAGCCTTTGCAGGGTAATGAAGCAAATTAAGGGGACCATCAGATGTCACAACCCTTCTACTCACCAAATTTGCAGGTGGAAACCTCCAGGAACAAAGAGGAGGCCAATGAGCACTCTGGGTGGGAGCAGGAGCCTCACTAGCACAAACTGCACCTTTTGCAGGCATCCACAGTTCCATGGCCACCTTTCACAGGATGGAAAATCATCCTCAGCAAAGGTGAAACAGGAACAGGGGGTGCCTTGGTTCCCAGCCAGCACTTCACCTCCTCCCTCTATTGTACTGCAGTTATGTAGGAAGTGCTGTGGCCTCACAGCTGGAGCAGGCACCACATTCCTGCAGCCAGAGCTGCTGACACTCACTGCCAACAGTTAATCAAGATTCATCAAGAATCATCAACTGCTTTGATTGCATTACACATCAAGGGGCAGAT
>VWYE01000477.1:3339-34169 GCA_013398995.1 Alaudala cheleensis | reverse complement strand
GGCAATCCCTGCCCCCAGAGTTTGGGAGTGCTGTGCCATGGGGGTGTCCAGCGGGGCTCCTCCGATCCCCTCCTGCCTAGGGACCCCCGTGGTGTCTGTTCCCCCGCCAGCTGTGGGAAGTGAGCCCCCCCCTTGCACAGGAAATCCCTCCTCATGCATAGGGCTCCCCCCCGGCGGGACCCNGGGTTCTGGGGGTGCTGGAGGGCTACTGGGGGCATTCTGGGGGGTTGGTGTGCTGGGAGTACTGAGGCTGTGGGGGTTCTGGGGGGCTGGCGGTGGTGGGGGGCTGCCCCCCGGCCCCGCTCCCCATCCTCCCGTTGCCATAGCAACGGCTGGCACCATCCCTGGGGATATTTTTAGCTGCTGGTACTGCAGGGAGGGGGTGGGGGGCAGCCCAGGCCCATGGCTGTGACACGTGTGTGCACACGCGTGTCTGCGGCACAGGGCCGTGCACACCCGCGTGTGCCCACCCCTGCACAGGCACCTGTGTGCACACCCGCCCGGGGGTGCTGGTGTCTGCACGCGTGCACAGGAACACACATGCACACACACACTCACTCTTGTGCACCCACACGTGTGCAGACACCTGCCTGTGTCACACGCAGTCCTCGGTGCACACCTGTGGTTGCACACCCACACGTGCACACCTCTGTGCTCACACACTTGTGTGCACACCTGTGCTCGCGTGTGTGCGTGCATGAACACCTGAACATTTGTGCATGCACACATGCGGGTGCACATGCACAATCCGGTGTGCATGCACACACTTGCACACCTGCACACACCCACACAGATGTGCTGGGAGACCCTGTTGCCACCCCAGAGCCTTTGCACACTCACCCCTTTGCACCATGTTTGCACATCACTTGCTTTTATACTCACTCTCTGTTTGTACACCCCCTGTTTTTACACTCACCGTTTTTGCACAACTCCCCATTTTCACATACAATATTTGCACCCACCCCCTGTTTGTACCTCCCCACCTTTCCACACTCCTGCAATTTGCACACCCGCGCCTGTTTGCACACCCCCGTGTTTGCAAACCCCCATTTTCACACCCCCCCGTGTTTGCACGCACACCCTATTTGCACACTCACCCCCGTTGTTTGCATAGACAAGTCCTATTTCCACACTCAGCCCCACCACAAACACATCCCGTGTTAGCCCACTCTCCCCCGTTTGCTCACCCACACGGTGTTTTCACTCTCACCCCGCTGTTTGCACACTCGCCCCCTGTTTCCACCCACCCCTTGCACACTCACTCCCGCCCCCGCCCGGCCTAGCCCCCCGAACTACCACTCCCATCACCCCCCGCGCCCGCCCTGCCCGCCGCCCAATCAGCGCGCGGCTTGTTGGCAGGTGCCGCAATGGCGGTGCCCAGGCGCTGAGGGCGGCGCCGGGCCGCGGAGAGAAGCGGCGGGACCCGGCGGGATCCGCGGGCACCGGACCTCCGGGCCTCGGCGGGCTCCGGGGGGCTCCGGGGTGGCTCCAGGCCCGGGGAGCGGGCAGACCTCCAGCTGTGGCCCTCCGAAGCCGCTGGGCCGCTTCCCTGCGCTCCCCGGCCCGCTCTGCCCTGCCCGGTGGGGTCAGGGCTCCGTCCCCCTCGCCTTGAGCTGTCCGTCCGCAGGGTGACCATGAAGGTGGTGAACCTGAAGCAGGCCATCCTGCAGGCCTGGAAGGAGCGCTGGAGCGACTATCAATGGGCCATAAACATGAAGCGGTTCTTCCCCCGCGGAGCCACCTGGGACATCCTCAACTTGGCAGGTCGGGGGGAGGCGGGGGGGTTCCCCCTCCTTATTGGGCTCACTGGGGTGTTTTGGGGTCCCCACGCGGGTATTGGGGTGTTGCCCCCAATGTTCCCCCCATTGGGGTGCAGACAGGGGTATCGTGGGGGTTCCTGTTGCATTTTGGGCTCCTCCTTCCTACACCATTTTTCACACCAAAATGCCCATTCCCAACCATGTCAGCCCATTCCCAGCTGTTCCCCTGCCACTTTCCCACCCCAGGTCCGTTTTGGGGTCATTCCCTCCTTTTTCCCCATGGGAGGGTTCAGGAGTCAGCACAGCCTGGCTTTTGGGACAAGAGAAGCAGCTTCGAGTTGAGCCAGGAGAGAATTAGGTTGGAAATTAGGAGAACTTTCCTCATTTAAAGGGTGTTAGATGTTGGAATAGGCTGTGGTGGAGTCACCATGTGGATATTGCTCCTGGGCACTTGGATTAGTGGTGAGATGCTCTTGGAGGTCTTTCCAGCCTTAATGATTCCCCAATTTCCTGATTCTAGCACTGCACAGGAGCCAGGTGCTGCTCCCAAGGCTGCTTCCCAGCCCAATTCAAGGGCATTTCACACAAATCCTGCCAAAGGCTAGGACTGGTTTAAAGATTTGCCAGGCTCTCTTGCTAATTATAGAAACTTGGTGCTGGGATTTTCCCTGTGTAGCAAGTCACTGGATAAATAAACAGAGCTGGGGGTTGCTGCTCCAGGGGGTTTAAAGGAACCAGCCCCACAAAGGCAGCAACTCTCACTCCTCTGAATGTGGGGATCTTTCCCCTGTGGATGTTTTTCTCCTCTCTGCATCCTCCCATTGGATTTTTTGTCGGTGTCTGGTTTTTGTCACACCCTGTCCCCACTGCTGAGCTGCCCCTGCTGGGTTTTTCATCTCCGAGGTGCAGCTGGAGGGGCCAAGCGAAGCTGTGGCTGTGGGGAGATGGATTTGCTCTGGATGGATTTGCTGGGGGTGTGGGGGTGGTTGGCTCGAGGGCCAGTCCTGCTGCTGCCCAGCTGGTCCCCGGGGCTCCCTGGTGCCTGTTCCCACCCTGGTGGCACCAGCTCTTGCTCTGCTGGCAGTGAGGCCTGCGGGGTGCTTGGCTTGGCCTCATCTGTGGCTCCCCAAAAACAGACGCAGAGATGATAATTCCCTATTATTTCTGCAGGAACGGGTTTCTCCTGGCCCACATTTAGCCAGGGCTCAGTGGCTTCTTTGGGGCAGCTCCTCTGCCAGGAGGGGAAGGAGCCATGTCCCTTTCTTCTTTTGGGAGCCACCAGGGCAGGACACTGGCCCTGACCCTGAGCATTGTGTGCACACAGAGAGAGCCCATTCCCGAGGTCCCGATGGCTGGAGCAGCAGCTCCTTTCCTCACCACAGCCCCCAGAGCTGTCCTTTCCCAAGCTCGTGCCTTTCAGCTTGGAAGTACAAAGGAGGGAAAGCTGGCATGAGCTGCCAGGATCACGGCAGGGCCTGGCAGATCGCTACTGACATGTCTGCAGCAGGGAGCAGCATGTGGCTGGCTCGTGGTGACACTCTGGGATGGGCTGGGGAGGGGACGGCTGCCACCAGCCTTCTGTCCTCATCCCAGACGCTCTTGGCCCAAGATTCAGCCTTGGAGCGAGACCCAAGGAGTCTCCTGCCTCCACACTTGGGATCCAGCGGTGGCTCCTCCTCCTCTTTGGCTTTGGGGCGACAACTTCCCACCCGGCTGCTGCTCCCCCTTTTACATCTGGGTGCTCTGACCTACTTGCAGCCTGCACCACAGCCCGGGGCCTGCTCGGGGAGGTGCTTCCTGCACTCTGCCATGGTTCAAATGGGCAATTAAAGGCTTGGCTGAGCAGATGGGACGGGCAGAGCCCCTCAGGCCACCGAGGGCCAGACGGGCAGGGCTGCGCCCAGTGCAGGGGACTGGTGGCCCCAAGCTCAGCCCCAGGTGCCTGGGCAAAAGACACTCAGTAGAGGCTGCATGAGCCTCTTGGCAAGAAGTGGGAGGGAGGGGAATGTGGAGAGCAGCAGCAGTTTCGGGGCCCGAGTGCCTGGGGAGAGCTGTGTTAGCAAGAGGCTGCGTGCTCTGCCTGAATTATTCACCGACTTGTGCCCGTCAGGGATAAGAAAGTTGTGGGATTCAGTGAATTTAGGAGAAAACTAGTGTGGAGTTGCTGTGGTTGGTACAGTTGGACTTTGCCAGCCTCCCTGTGGGATGAGGGGAGAACAGAGTGTCTGTGTGTCCCCATGTGCTGACCTAGGACCCTCTTTCCTTGCAGAGGCTCTCCTGGAGCAGGCCATGATCGGGCCATCCCCAAACCCACTCATCTTGTCCTACCTGAAATACGCCATCAGCTCCCAGGTAAGGACCTGCTGCTGGGGGTCACTTTGCAGCCTCAGTGACATTGGGCAAAGCAACTGGGGTGTTGGTAGTGGGAGGGCACTGCAAATCTCCCATGTGAGCCTCTCCTGGGCTGGGCAGACACCCCACAACCCCCGTTTGAGCCTCTGCTGGGCCGGGGCAGGCAGCGGAGGGCTCAGCGCGTGCCTTGGGCAGGGATGTTTCCCTAAATAGCCTCTGCCATCGCCTGGGGTGGGAATTCTGCCCCCCGAGAGCCTCTGCACTCGCTGCGAGCGCCACGCTTTCATATCCTGGCATTTAATATCGCCTAAAGTTTGTGTGAAACACATCAGCGATCACCTAAAAATGTCTGTTTGGATTTGTGCCGGGTCAGCGGCCCGGCCCCGGCCCTGTCTGCGGTGACAGGCAGCGGGGCCGTGCCCTGACCTTGCCGTTCCTCAGCAACCAGCGCGGTGCTGGCGCACGGCCCCCGTGACACCGCGCTTGTTTTGGCTTTCTGTCTCGTAGATGGTGTCTTATTCCACGGTGCTGACGGCCATCAGCAAGGTACGGCTCTGGCAGGTGCTCTCGGAGGTTTCACTCTTTACCCACAACCCCACGAATCCCTTTCCCCTCCCCACAACTCCCACCAAATATAGGTCAAATGGAAAGTGACGTCCCGGGCTGAGTCAGCAGCGGGCAGCCGGCACGGATTAGCTCCCGAGCCTTTCTGTGTCCCCCTGGGGATGGGCTGCCATGGGTTCCAGCAGATTTTAGGGGTGTGAGTGCCTGGTCCCTCTGCCCTGGGGGGCCTGGCAGGCTTCAGGCCTGTGTGTAACCCCATCCCAACCGCCGAAAACCACATCCCTCTGTGGCCGGCGGTGCTGGCAGCGCTGTGGGGATCGGAGCTGGCTGTGGAGGAGCTGCCAGGGCCCGGACCATGCAGCTGCAGCCACACACCACGCTCAGCCCTGCCTTCCCACGGCTGCTGTGTGTCCCTGTGCTGCTTCCATGGGGATACTGAGCACCCTCCAAGCCTCTGCTTGGTGTTGGGAAGCCCCTCACAGGCTATGACAGACTCCCCACTCTCTTCTTTGGCCCCCTGCTCAGGGTGACCAAAGGAGAAATGATTCCAGGGAGAATGATTTCTCTTCCCCCACCTCGCTGTTGTTACGGGGAAGGGAGGAGAACGCCGCTGGCAGTCAGCATTCAAAATTTTGGGCGACTGCAGTCTGAGCTCGGAGTTGTGCTGGGAAGCCCTGGCGAGGTGGGGACCCCTCCAGCGGTCCCAGCATCGATTCGGGACGGGAGGAGGCACTCCGGGGGAGGGTAGCGCAGAGCCCAGCCCAGCTCTGCTCCGAAGGGCTCGGGGCTCGTTGCTGTTACCCGGTGCCGCGTCGCTGCCCGTTCGGAGGGGCGGGCACAGCGCTGACCTTGACAGCCGAGCCTTCCTCCTTCAGCGCAGCGTGGGCCCAGCGCAGAGCTGCGGGCAAGCTCCGGCCCGGCGGGGCTCCCCATCTGCTCCGGGAGGAGGCGGGGGGGCCGCGCTTCTGTTGCCCCCCGCCCCCAGCCCCGCGGCCGGCCGGGCTGTTGGCGCTGCCAGCCCCACCGAGCCGGGGGTGGCCAGGGGGCTGGCGTCCGGCCACCACCGCCGCGCCAGGGCAGCGCAGCCCCGGCCTGAGGCTGCGGAGAAAAACGCAGCCCCGGCGCTGCTGCCGCGGCCCCACCGCCTCTCGCCACTCCGGGAGGGCACGACCTGGCCGACAGACAGCTCTGACCTACTTCTCATTCAAGTGGCTTCTGGGCAGCTGCCAGGGGGAGTGTCCTGTGGCCGCAGCGCCTGGCCCGGCCCTGGAGGAAGGGCTTGAGCTTGTGTCGGGAGCTGCTGGAGCAGCCCCCATCTGAAGTCTCTCTGTGTTCCCCTGCTCTAGTTCGATGACTTCTCCCGGGACTTGTGTGTCCAGTCGCTCTTGGAGATCATGGACATGTTCTGTGACCGCCTCAGGTACTGTGTGACGTTCCAGCACTGCCATCTCTGCCCTGGCTGTGCCATGGGCAGAACCAGGAACCAGCAGAGCCTGGGAGTCCTGTCTGATCCCTGGCAGAAGAAGGCAGGTTCCCCCTCCAGCTCTGTGTCTGTTACCAAGTTGCTGCCTCGTGAGTGCCAGCACAGGGACAGCAGACAGAATCCAAACCCCACCAGCTTTGTGTGAAGCTGCCAGAAACCCCCCTCACTGTGGTTTTCCTGCCCAGTTGAGGTAGATGGGGTGGGTGTAAGAGCTGTGCTCCAAGGGTCTCTATTTCCTTTCCCTCTGCACCTTCCCAGGCCCTGGCTGCGTGTCCCGGTCTGGTCCTGCCTGTGCTGCCCCAGGCGCTGCCTTGTTTTCTTCCTTTATGCTCTTCCGCTGGTGTTGCAGGACCCAGGGGAGTCCAGACAATTCAGGCCACAAAAACTTTTTTAGAGAGCTCAGAAATCTTCCTGTTAACCCCTGACAGCCTCTTCTGGGAGGCAGGAGCGTGTGGCAGCGACAGTGGGAGGAGAAGGAGGATGAGGAAGGCTCTTCAATGAGATGAAATGAAGCAGCAGCAATGAATATGCATCAGTGGCAGATGTTGACAAGGAGCTGTCGCTGGCCAACTGCAGAGCCAGCCCTTAATCCGCTCCTGCCTGCTCTGATCCTCTGCTTGATTTGATCAAAACTTCTGGCCCCCGTGATTTGTGCATCAGGAGGGGAAAGCGTTCACCTCTTGCAGTGCACTGATCAATGCTGAGCCTCTCTTAGCAAGATAATTTGATTAAAAGCTTGGAAAGTTTCCCTGTAGTGGAGAGGCCAGCAAGGAGGCTGCATGGTGGGGGTGGGGGTGTCTCCTTCCCCCTGGCACAGCGGGAATGCTGGTGAGATGAGCAGGTTGGGATCTGCAGCAGAGGAGTGGCCTGGGAGCGCAGAACCAGGTTTTGGGTTCCCCAGCCTACCCAGTGTCCGTGCCTCAGTTTCCACATGCACAGTGAGCATATTCCCTCCTCTCTCCTGTCCCAGCTGCCACGGCAAGGCCGAGGAGTGCATCAGCCTGTGCCGGGCACTGCTGAGTGCCCTCACCTGGCTCCTGCGCTGCGCCGCCTTCTACGCCGAGAAGGTGAAGGAGCCTCTGGAGCAGGCGGCAGCAGAGAACCAGCTGAAGATGTGCCTGGAGCGGCTGGAGAAGGTGCTCAGCAGCACCAAGAACCGTGCCCTGATCCACATTGCCAAGCTGGAGGAGACGTGTATGTCTCTGCCCCGCGCGCTGGCCCTGGAGAGATGTCATTGCCACCTCTCCCTTCCCCCTGCCCGGCTCCTGCCGCATTGTCCCTGCGGCTCCAAGCCTATCCATCTTCCAGCCCTGTTGCTGTAACCATCTTCTCCCTGGCTCTGTGCCACTCTCTGCCCCCTCCCCTCCGTGCTGCCCTTGGAAGAGGAGCAGAATTAATGTGAAGGCTGCGTGAGCTGTTCCTGGGTGTGTGGCAAGCCCTGTGCACTGACAGCCTGGCACAGCCCCACACCTTCATCTGTGCCTGTGTCTGGCCAGGAGGCTGTGCCAGGCTGGGCTTGGGGTGGGACCTGATGGGAGTACACAGACTCCTGGGTTGGGCTTGCATCCCTAACCTCTTCAGCCCGTCTGGGCTGCTGTAGGCCTTGGAGCTGGCCTGCCTGGTTTCCCCATGTGCCACTGTCCCCTCACTGAATCCCTGTCTTCCCTCCTCAGCCTCCTGGAGCACTGTGGAGCAGTCCCTCGTCAAGCTGGGAGAGAACCTGAACAACCTTGGCAGCTCCCCGCTGCGGAGTCAGGCTGATGACTGCGTGTCCCTCATCAAGAGGTGGCTGTGTGCTGCTGCTCTGTGGGCTCAGGGGGAAAAATGGGTCTGAGCCCCACTCTGAGTCCCCCAGACTCCCTGCTCTGCGGACTGAGAGGCTCCTGCCTCCCTCCACGCTGGCTCCCTGCTTCCCCATCCCTTCCCAGCTCAGATCCAGCAGGGGCTGCCCAGAGGAGGCAGGACAGGGCTAGTGGTGACCTGTTGCAGAAGAGGAGCAACCCAGGGGTTGCTCCTGTGGTGACCCTGAGACCTTTTACTATCCTTCAGCTGCTCTGGCCACAGCAGAGCTGCTGTCCCTGCCCTGGATCCCCCTGGAATTTCTCCCAGGGCCTGAGGGCTTGGCTGTGCCTTGGAGCTCCCAAGCACAGGTGTTCCAGTGTCCTGCCCTGGGAAAGCAAAGGTCAGGGGTTTGGCCAGGGAATGGGAGTGGGACAGGAGGAGCAGGAATCTGTCCCTGCAGGGCTCCAGTGACCCTGGGCTGTCCTCTTCCACCCAGCATCCCCACCATGCTCTCAGTCCACTCCGAGCAGCTGAACAAGACAGGCTTCCCCACCGTGCACGCCGTGGTGCTGCTGGAGGGCACCATGAACCTCACAGGAGAGACCCAGCCACTAGTGGAGCAGCTGATGATGGTGAAGAGGATGCAGGTACAGAAGTGACAGTGTATTCTGCTCAGGCAGCCTGGGGCTGTGAGGCCACAGCTCCGTGCCATGTGCCTTCCCTGTGCTGGTCCTGCTCCAGGAGAGCAGCGGGAGCCCATCAACACCTCTGCAGGGGTTCAGGCTGTGCTGGGGGATGTGCTTTGCTGCCAGCCCAGCACTGGGAGGGTTTGTGTGTGTGTCCCACAGCGCATCCCCTCCCCGCTCTTCGTGCTGGAGATCTGGAAGGCCTGTTTTGTGGGCCTCATCGAGTGTCCTGAGGGCACAGAGGAGCTCAAGTGGACAGCCTTCACCTTCCTGAAGGTAGGGCCCAGCCCCAGCACTGAGTCCCTGCCTGCTGCTGCTCTTTCCCTGCAGGTCTGGCTCCTGCTGAGCCCTGAGCTCTGCCAGAGCAATCAGTCCTTCTCTTTTGCCATGTGCCCCATGGGGTGCCCACACCCCACAGTGTGCCACTCACCCCACAGTGTGTCCCTTGGGATGCCTTCAAACCCCACTGCATGCTCCTCATCCGGAGTGTGCCCCTCAGGATGCCCCTTGGGATGCCCCACACCCCAAAATGTGCCCTTTAGGGTGTCCCACACCCCACAGTATGCCCCCGCATTCCTCACAATGTGCTCCTCAGGGTGCCCCCACTTCCCACATTGTGCCCCTTGGGGTCCATCCCACCTGAGCCCACTCCAGCCCTCCTGTCACCCACTGAGCATCAACTTTGCTGTCAGGGGTCTCTTTTCTGTCCAGCCTCATTCTTTTTGGCAGAGTGAGTTTTCCTGAGATGTTGTGGGGGAAATGTGGCTCCAGGTGATGGTGGAAGGACACCATGGAGGGGAACAGGGGCACAAAGTCCCCTGGGTGCCCAGACTACTCTAAAAATGCTGCTTTCTTGGGCTGGGAGAGCAGCTGTGTGCAGCTGTGTTGGTGTGGGCTGCTGCTGCTGGGGGTTCCCAGCTGTGGAATGGGGTCTGCCCTTATGTTACTCTGTGTCTTTCAGATGCCCCAAGTGCTGGTTAAACTCAAGAAGTATCCTCAAGGGGACAAGGTGAGACTGGAGTGCCACCTGTTAGGATGGTGCTGTGCCTGACATGGGGAAAAATCCTCCCAGCCCATCCTCCCTTTCTCAAGAACCTTCCCTGACAGAGCTGGTGGGGTTAGGGGGAGGTGGGCCTGTGCCAGTAGCACGGTGAGCTGAGTGCCTGGCTTTGTGTTCATCAGGATTTCACTGAGGATGTGAATTGTGCCTTTGAGTTCCTGCTGAAGTTGACCCCTCTGCTCGACAAAGCCGACCAGCGCTGCAAGTGAGTGCTCACCATGGCCAGAGCTGCCACGTAGCCACGTGCCACAACCACCCTGTCCTCAGTGAGGGGTGCTGGGGCAGCTCCTGGCAGGGCTGTTGGTTTCTGATCCCATTTTTTCTTCCTGAAGACCTACTGCTGCCACATGAGTGAGGCAGTGAGTGACATCTGAGTCACATGTGTGACATCCAGAGCTGCTCTGGACCCTGCAGCACTCTCTGGGGGGTGGGACAGGGCCAGGAGGGGATCACGAGTCCCCCTGCCTTGTGTCACTGTGTGGGGTGACAGGAATGCTGTCCTTGGGGCTACAGCTCTCGTTTTTCTTCCAGCTGCAACTGCATGAGCCTGCTGCTGCAGGAGTGCAGCAAGCAGGGGCTGCTCTCTGAGGCCAACATGAACAACCTCATCGACAAACGGTACAGCCACACCAAAGCCTGAGACACCCCCAGAAGTGGGGCTGGAGCACCTGGTTTTGGGGGGAGCATGAGGGAGCAGCTGTGCTGACACTGGGGGACTGCAACTGGGACTTTGTGGGGATGGGGTGCTGCTTTTGGGACAGGTTGGGTACAGGCAGAGTCTGTCCCTTCAGAGAGGCAGCTGGTGGTGGCCTGTCCCTTGAGGGTGCCAGTGGGTGAAGGGAGGGAGGCAGGGTGATGGATTCCTACACACTGGCCCTTCTTTGGGATCCCCCAGGGCTGCAGACAAGGAAAACTCCCCGTCCCTGAAATCGGCCGAGAATGCCAACATCCAGCCAAACCCCGGGCTCATCCTGAGGGCTGAGCCCACTGTCACCAACATCCTGAAGGTGAGTGCCCTTCTGCAGCCGTGCTGGGCTGCCTGGGCTCAGGCCTGGAGCCCTTTACCAGTAGCATCAGTCTAACCAGGCAGCCAGGGCGGTTGGGAGGCACCGGATTTCCCCCTGCCCTGGGGTGGAGTAGTGAAGGAATCACTCAAGCTTTGCTGCTCCATTGTGGAGAGTAGAAGCTCCCCTCCTCCTTCCCAGGAAGCTGGAGGAGCTGTCAGGTGGCATGTCATCAGTGCCAGCAGCCTGAGCTCAGCCAGCTCTGCTCGTCCCGCTCAGCTGCTCCCTGTGTGCATCTCCCCTGTTCCCTGGGGACTCCTCATGTCCCTGTGTCACTCTGGTTGTTTTGCTGCTACTGAGTGACAGGGGATGTTTTCCTGCTGGTGGCAGGGGCTCAGAGATCTCCATCCCACCTCTCTCAAATCCATCAGGTCCCTGCTCCTCAAAGTCTCAGGGACAGCTCTTGCAGCTGATCAACTCTGTACCCCAAAAGCTGGAGTTTGATGCTGATCTGTAGCACACATTCCCCATGATTTCCCTTTCCTTTTACTTTTTTGCTTGTAGACCATGGATGCAGATCACTCCAAGTCCCCTGAGGGCCTGCTGGGGGTCCTGGGTCACATGCTGTCTGGGAAGAGCCTGGACCTGCTGCTGGCAGCAGCAGCAGCCACTGGGAAGCTGAAATCCTTCGCTCGGAAGTTTGTCAAGTGAGTGTCCACCTGGGTGGCCCTGTGACTGGTGAACCAGGGAGTTGGGGGGAACAGGCAGCCCCCTAAAGTGCCCCCTAGACAGGGCTGGATGTGCCTCTGGCCCTGTGGAGCACTGGGGAGGGCTGGGATCTCAGGGAGGCTGCACCCCACAGCACCCCATCTTTGCCTCTGCATGAACAGGGCAGTGAATTGGAGCCAGGTTGGTCTGGGGGTGGTCAGAAAACTGGAGGCTATGGCAGAGCCCTGGATCCGGGGCAGTGTGTCCCTGCTGTCCACAAACACACGTGTCCTGGTGAGGGCACACACACCAGCACACGTGGGGCTGGGTGATGGGCTCCCCCAAGGTGGCTTGACCCACGCCAGCCTCAGGGTGCATGGGGGGTCTGTTTGGGGTTCTGTGGTGTGAAATGCCCACAGGGCTGGCTCTGGGGAGAGCCCATTGGTGTGGGGTGAGCAGCATGGCAGAGACAGGGAGGAGGTGACTTGTCCCTGTGGTGCTGGAGGGTGTCTGCAGAGCTGAGCCTTGCATCTCCTGACCCTCTGTGCTGGGATGGAGTTTGGGGGGGGTCTGCAGGCCTTGCTTTCTCTCAGGGTTGGGAATTATCTGGTTGGGCTGATGATGGTTTGCTGCCACTCTCTGCCCCTCCAGGCTGAATGAATTCACCAAGCAAATCACTGGAGAAATCTGTAAGTGCGTGTGCGTCCATGCGTGGGGTGATCCCCTGCTGCCTGTGCTGGGATGCTCTGGGGCCTGCCTGGATTAAACTGGGACTGGCTATGGCACTGGAGCAAGCTGAGCTTTGCCAGGCCCGACTGGGGGTGCTGGCAGGGAGGGGGCCATGTGCCAGGAGGGATCTGAGCTCCTAGGGACACCCTGCCTTCATGTGTCCATCCCAAATCTGGGGCGTTTTCATGGGCTCCTTCTCCCCAGCTGAGCCTGGGGGCCCCTTGGCTCCCTCCCTGGAAGGGGTGATGTGTCAGCACAGCCCAGATAAGGACTCTGACTCCGTGTGATGAAACTTGTGGAGTGCTCTGACCTTCCATGGTGAGGGGGGCCCCACTTGGGCTGGGGCTGCCCAGAGGGAGGCCAGAGCTGCTCTGGGGGCTCAGGCAGAGGCAGATGAGGTGGGAGGAGGCACTTGGCACATCCCCTTGTTCACACTGAAGCTCTGGGGGAGTTAGAAAAGCTGTGTGGGGGAAGCAGGCTGCAGCCCCCATGCCCATGGGATTCTGTTTCCCTCCTGTGCTGAGACCAGAGAGCCCCAAGGTTTTTATTTCTCCTCCCTCAGCCAAGAGTGGCCCAGTCCGGGCTCTGCTCTTTGACATCTCCTTCCTCATGCTGTGCCATGTGGCCCAGACCTATGGCTCAGAGGTAAGGATCCTCCGAGGGGATGAAAGGGTGGGATTGGATCCTGTGAGGGCGGGGAAGGATGAGGCTGGATCCTAAGAGGAGCTCTCACACTGCCAGCTCAGTCCCTGTGCTGCTGCAGCCTATCAGCCTCCTCTAGTGGCCAGCCTGCCACTGTCACCATTGTCCCTCCTGTCCCTGCAGCCACTTGATAGCCCAGGGCACAGCGCCCAGCACCTGGAAATCTGTCCCTTGGGCTCTCTGGGTGCCAGGTGATGGAGTAGGGCTGGCTGTCACCTCCCTGAGGACTTGAGCTGTGCTCCATTGAGCGGGGTTGGGATCAGTGGGAATGCTGCTTCCAGTGGCCTTGGAGCTCACCCAGTTTGCCCCTCCAGTTTGGCACTGGTTGGCTGGGGGGTTGCATGGCCAGGCAGGATCAGCCCTTCCCATCCAAGGAGGAACTCCCTGCCCTGCTCAGGAAACAGCATTTCAGTTGCATGAAAATTTTGCAGGTTTCGACATCTGTGTGTGTTGGGAGGTGAAACGATACCGAAACACTGGGAATGCAGAGAGGGGGAAAGAAGGGTCCTGCCCAGCCAGCCCTGGGAGCAGGGAGGGGGGAACCAGGCAGGGACAGATGTGCCCAGGGCTGTCCAATGAGATCTCATCCCCCCCTGCTCCCAGCCCGGTGACTGCTCAGCCCAGCTGCTGCTGAACAGATGTGCAAAACTTTTTGGGATAAAAATAGTGTCCCCTGGGTGACACAGGCTGAGGGGAGGAAGTGATGTGTGGGGTTCCCAGCTCATGGCCCCCACAGGATCCTCCCAGCTGGGCTGTGTGATCCTGGCCCCAGGGACCCTGTGCATGGCTTGACAGGGCAGAGGGGACAAGGGACCTATTTGAGCTGGACACGGTGACCCCGTGGCCACACTCACAGCTGGCCTGGCATCTTTCCTCTGAGCTGGGCTGTGTTCTGCCGGGGAGCCCTCTGGTATTGAGGGAAACCACAGCCCACAGACGGGAAACCAGTGCCTCCGAGGGGCTGCCCAGTGCCCTGCTGGGGCCTGACCAGTGGCCGTCTCTCCCTCCCGGCCACAGGGCGGCGCTGTTCCCACGGCCATGAGCACCCCCGGGTGGGGACAGGCCCCCGGGTGGGGGTCCCCCGCACGGTCCCCGTGGGATGCAGACCCCGTGCTGGTTCCTTTCCAGGTGATCCTGTCGGATTCCAACCCTCCAGGCGAGGTGCCCTTCTTTGAGACTTGGATGCTGACCTGCATGCCCGAGGAGGGGAAGATCCTCAACCCCGACCACCCCTGCTTCCGCCCGGATTCCACCAAGGTGGAGTCTCTGGTTGCCCTCCTCAACAACTCCTCCGAGATGAAGCTGGTGTAAGAGCTCACCCATGTGCCAGCCTGCCTGGGAGCCCCCAGCCCAGCTCCCCTGGCCCCACAGCTGTGTCTGAATCCCCATCTCTCCCCAACAGGCAGATGAAGTGGCATGAGGTGTGTCTGAGTATCTCAGCTGCCATACTGGAGATCCTCAATGCCTGGGAGAACGGAGTCCTCACCTTTGAGTCGATCCAGGTGGGACTGGTGTAGCAGAGGGGAGCTGTGCTGTGTCCTGAGGAGGGGCCAAGGGTCCAGAAGCTCTGGGGTACCCTATTCTCCTGCCCTGATCACTCTGGCAGCTTGCTGTGACTTGGAATTGGGAAACTGATGTGGCTCCAGCCCCTTGTTCCTGCTCCAAACTGCTCTGTGAGTGGCAGTGGGACTGGCAGGGACAGTGTCACCCATGGAGGAGAGAAGGGCTGGGGCCCTGCAGTCGCGACCCACAGCCCTAGGAGGTGATGGCTGCACATCCACCTGGCTGTGCTCATCCTCTGCTCTGTCTGCTCTCCTAGAAAATCACAGACAACATCAAGGGCAAGGTGTGCAGCATGGCAGTGTGTGCTGTGGCCTGGCTGGTGGCCCACGTCCGCATGCTGGGCCTGGATGAGCGGGAGAAGTCCCTGCAGATGATCCGGCAGCTGGCCACGCCCCTGTACGGAGAGAACACGCTCCAGTTCTACAACGAGCGGTGAGCTGGGGGCCACGGGCCTGCTCCTGCCCTGCTGCTGCTTCCTGCTGCCACATCTCCTGCTCTGCTTCCCCTTTCCCACTTCCTGATGCTGTGCCATCTCCTGCCCTGCTGCTGCTTCCCGGTGCCATGGCCTCCTGCCCCGATTCCACTTCCTGATCTCATGTCATCTCCTGCCCTGCTTCCACTTCCCAGTTCCATGCTGCCTCCAGCTCCATTTCCACTTTCCAGTGCCATTGTCTCCTGCCCTTCTCTTCCCAGTGCCATGCCATCTTCCCTGTTTCTGCTTCCTGGTGCTTCCTGGTTCTGCTTTCCTGCCCTGCTTCCACTTCCCCGGTACTATGTAAATTCCTGTTTGCATTTCCTGGTGCCATGCCATTTCCTGCCCAGCTTACACCTCCCAGGCTGTGTCCTCTCCTGCCCTGCTGACCCTTCCCAGCCCTCCTGATGCCATCTCTCTGCCACAGCGTGGTGATCATGAGCTCCATCCTGGAGCACATGTGCGCGGACGTCCTGCAGCAAACGGCCACGCAGATCAAATTCCCTTCCACTGGCATGGACACCATTCCCTACTGGAATCTTCTGCCCCCCAAGAAGCCCATCAAGGAGGTGCTGACCAGCGTGTTCACCAAGGTGCTGGAGAAGGGCTGGGTCGACAGCCGCTCCATCCACATCTTCGACACCCTGCTGCACATGGGAGGGGTCTACTGGTTCTGCAACAACCTGGTCAAGGTATGAGGGGGCAGGAGGGACCCCCTAGTGCTGGGCAGGGTGCTGAGGGCAGGACTGGTGGGTCTGGTTTATGTTCCCAGTGTGCTGGGTGTCCCTGGGCTGGGTGCTGGGACAGTTCTGGCATTGGAGGGGAGTGGGCCAGGCCCACCTCTCCCCCCTGCCCTGCAGGAGCTGCTGAAGGAGACACGGAAGGAGCACACCCTGAGGGCTGTGGAGCTGCTCTATGCCATCTTCTGCCTGGACATGCAGCAGCTGACACTGACACTGCTGGGCCACATCCTGCCCAACCTGCTGACAGACTCCTCCAAGTGGCACACCCTCATGGACCCCCCTGGGAAGGCCCTGGCCAAGTAAGACCCCAAACCCATGGAGACTGTCTCCTCGAGGCCTGTTTGGGGAGATGGGGGGGATGATCTGTGCTGGGATGAGGATCCCAGCTGCCCAAATCCCTCTCTGGCTTCAGCACTGCCAGCAGTTCCCACTCTGGTCTCCATTTCCTGCTGTCTCCCTCTGAGGAGGAAGCTGCTGTGTCCCACACTCCATTGTCAGGTGGGCTGGCAGCACCTGGCTGTGTCCCTGCTCTGTCCCCAGGCTCTCTGTTTGGTGTGCCCTGAGCTCCTACTCCTCCCACAGCAAGGTCCAGGCCTCAGCCCGACAGAAGAAGAGGCACCGGGAGGACATCGAGGTGTGTCTGGGTGGAGCAGGGGTTGGCTGGGGGCTCTCTGTGCCCAAAACCAGCAGTGGCTGGGGAAGGTGAGGGTAGCAGGAGTGGGTGGGTAAAGCCAGACTCCCTGCCCAGCTTCTTGGGGTTCTCTGAGGCCTTCCAACCTTAAAATTGAGGATTCTCCCTTCTCTTTTCTGGGCAAGGAGCTGTAAGAGCTGCTCAGAACGTGTCCAGCCCAGACTGGGGTGCTCTGGGTGAACAGAGATCAGATCCTGGGCCATGGGGCTGTGCAGAGCCCAGGGTGGGTCACCAGGCCTGTGCAGGGTGAGGGGCTGGTGGGGCTGACCCCCCTCTCCCCCCAGGATTACATCAGCCTGTTCCCGCTGGATGACACACAGCCCTCCAAACTCATGAGGCTGCTGAGCTCCAACGAGGAGGATTCCAACATCCTCTCCAGCCCCAGTAAGTGCAAGAGGGGAGGGCAGATGGCTCCCCTGCCTCGCTGTCCCTTTTGGATGTGAAATGTGTATTTGCACAAAACCCTTTCCCTTCCCAAACTGGCTGGGTGAGGATTTAGAGCTCTCGAGTGTTTTTTGTGTTATCTTTATAGTTTTTGCATTTGGGAAAGGTCAATTTCCTCATTTTTTCTGATCAGAACAACTTAAAAGGGTGAGATTACACCTTCCTTTCATGCCAGTGCCCCCCAGCCCAGCACCCCACACCTGAGGGCCTTAGGGGCTTTGTGTCCCTCCAGCCACCCCACATGGGACCACAGCTGGAGGTGACATTCCTGGTGCCTGGGGCCAAATCCTGGCATTCCACTGCTGTTAACAAGAGTGAAGCAGAGCAGATGAGGCCCCTGGTCACATCCCTGTCCCTGCAGTGTCACGGTTTGCGACAGCTCCGGCGGGGGATTTGCTGTGGGGGTCCATGTCCTGCCCAGTGGATGCTGTCACAGTTCCCACATACATTATCCACACTCCTGGGCAGTGAGTCAGGACATTCTCAGGTCATTGTTTCTCCTCTTAGCCCAAATTACTCTATATATCAGTTTTTGACACATCCATTGACCTTCAGTTTCAGTTGGTTTCATTACTGTTGAAATGTGGGCTTTTCCCTTTATTTCACTTATCTTCTTTTACCTCCCTGAGGCAGTCCCACCTCTTCCCAGTGACATTCAGGACTTTTTCGGGCTGTTTGCTGCAGCGATGTGGAAATGCTGCTTCCTGCAGCTACCATGTAACTCATGTGATTCCATGAGAAAAGTGTGGGAGGGCTTTCTTTTTCTGGTGAGCATCCTCACAGCAGCACAAGGTGGATCCTGCAGATCCGGGCAGGGGCTGTGGGGTGTACACAAGAGCCTTCCCAAGGGCATTCCCATCCCGTTGGAGCAGACCTGACCCAGTTCTTCCCACAGGAGTGCCCAGCAGTGCTTCACAGCTGGGGTCAGCTCAATCCTGCTGGTCTGTCCCAGGATTTGCTGCTAGATTTGGATGTGCCTCATCTCTGATAGCTGGATTGTGCCCTGACAGTGAGATGGGAGGGCTGCTGTGCAGCTGTTGAACATCTGGCTTGCACACAGGATGTGTAACGTGTGTGTTGCTGCTGTGCTCCTCTGCTCCTGATCGTGACACCACACATCACACCCCAAAAGCAGCGTGGGAAACCTGCCTGGGCTCTGTGGGGGCTGGCAGAGGGGACAGGGATGGGGCAGAGACCATCTGGCCTGTGTTTCTGGGGTGCCCTGCTGGCACAGACTGTTGGGTACAGGGGGCCTAAACCTCTTCTGCTCCACAGAGTTGCCTCATGGCAAAGCCCTTCCCAGAGCTGGGTGACCTCCAGTGGCCAGAGCTGGTCAGTGTGGGCATGTTGGCTCAGACAAGGGGGCCATGAGGCTGTTCCTGACTCTCTGCTCCTGCCCACAGATCGCTCCATGAGCAGCTCACTCTCTGCCTCCCAGCTCCACACTGTCAGCATGAGGGACCCACTGAACCGAGTGCTGGGTAAGGTGGGATGGGTCCCTGGGGTCACATCCAAACCACTGGGGCACCAGTGAGAAGTTCAGGCCACCTGCAGCCTCCCAGAAGTGACCCAGCTGCTGCTCTCTCCCTGTCCCCACAGCAAACCTCTTCCTGCTCATCTCTTCCATCCTGGGGGCCAAGACAGCTGGCACCCACACCCAGTTTGTGCAGTGGTTCATGGAGGAGTGTGTGGAGTGCCTGGAGCAGGGCAGCCGTGGGAGCATCCTGCAGTTCATGCCCTTCACCATGGTGGGTCCAGCAGCTGTGACACCCCTGTCCCTGCTTGGGGGGTGTCCCACAGGACCTGCTGACACTCACTTGTGCTTCTCCTCTGTCCCTGGGCAGGTTTCAGAGCTGGTGAAGGTGTCCACCATGTCCAGTCCCAAAATTGTGCTGGCCATCACTGACCTCAGCCTGCCCCTGGGCCGCCGCGTCGCCGCCAAGGCCATTGCTGCTCTGTGAGGGGGCTGCTCCAGCCAGGGGGGATCCCTGAGGAGCCCAGGGATCCCCCTGATGGGTCTGGGTGGCTGGGATGGCCACTATCACTGCAGCTGCTGGAGAGCTGCTCCCTCAGCACACAGAGCCATCTCCTTGCTCTGCTTCGTGGCACTTTTGAGACTGAGACACCCCCTAATTTTTTCTATTCTCAGACTGTTTCCTTTTGTACAACCAGCTTTTGCCTCATCTACATTTGGGCTCTTGGGACTCCCCAAAACCCCTTGATTTTGGGGGTGATGGGGAGCCAGTGGCCAATTCCTGTGCTGGGCAGGAGGGGAAATCTCCCTCACTCTGTCCCAGACCTGAGAGTGGCTGGTGGGCTGCCTGTGGTGCTCTGACTGGGAGCAGGTCCTGTGCTGGGTGGGGCAGGGATGCTTCCCTGCTGTGCTGTCAGCCACAAGCGGGGTCTTGTTGGGAATTCTGCCATGTGAGCGTGAGTTCTTGTTGGAATTCCTCTCCATGAGTGTGAGTTCTTGTTGGAATTCCTCTCCATGAGTGTGAGTTTTTATTTGGATTCCTTTCCATGAGTTCAGTCCGTGGGGAGCACGGCACGGGCAGTGGGTGAGTAACTGTGGCCTCACCAGCACCACACCTCGTGCTGGGACAGGCTCCCCTGGGACTGACCCCACACCCTGTCAGCTGCTCCAGCAGTGAATCCTCCCTAAGCTGTCATGAACTCCTGTCCCCGAGGGGGTGGCAGGGCCAGGGCAGCTGCACTTCTGCCCCTTCCACTGGTGTTGACTCATGAGAAAGGGGAAAGCGGAGCCAGCGGGCCCCAGCCCTTCCCTCAGGGCACCGTGACTCTGAATCCACTGCTGGGGCTGGGCTGTCCCTCTGCCCCCCTCGGCACCACTGGGGTTCCCAGCCCTGTTTTGGGGGGCCTGTGAAGGGGGATGGGGCACGGGGGGATGCAGGAGCAGTTCTGCAGGGGTTGGGTCAGTGCTGGCCAAGGGAGAGGCAGTGGGACAGTGACTCAGGGCTGGGCTGACCCCATCTGATCCCAGGATGAACTCAGCTCTTGGCAGCTCCCAGGCTTTGCCAAGAGAGAGACCCCAATGCACTTGGGGTAGCTGCAGGCATTGCTGGTCCTTGGCTTTCACACACAGAGCATCCTTCCCCTTCCCCCTGGACCTGAGGATCCAGCCCCTGGTCCCAGTCCGGGGCAGCCAGGAGCAGCTCCGGGGCTGGGTGTGGTGGATAACAGAGCCTTGGCACGAAGCTGGGTGGGCCAGGATGGCCTCACCGAGCCTGACACTTGCTGTGAGTCCCACCCTGAGTTGGCACTGACCCGCCCAGGCACCTCTGCTCGCCCAGGGGCAGCTCTTTACCGTTAGCCCAGAGCAAAGAGCAGGACCTGGCGTGGCCTTCCCAGCTCTGTCAATATTTGCCGAGGCAGCCCCATGCCTGGCGTTGGCACTGGCGCTTCCCCTTACAGGAAAGGGCTGGAGCAGGGGGTTTTCTGTAAGCACCAATGAGGTGGGGGAGGAAGGAGGAGGCAGCTGCTGCCCGTGGGGTGTGTGCAGCCAAATGCTCGTGGGCGAGGGCTTCCCCCTGGCATTTCATGACCGTGGGGCTCCAGCCTGTGCCAGCCCCTGCCCAGGGCTGGAAATTGGGGGGAGGCAGGAACTGGGAGCCCTGGCACTCCCCAGCACTGGGCTCTGTCCCTGTGTGGCTGGGATGAGTGTGGTGAAGGATGTTGGTGGTCATGGGATGTGAGCGTGGGCCCAGCAGCAGGAAATGGGGCTGGTGAAGCTGGGACAGCCCAGGGTGGGCCAACACCCACTGGGGAGAGGCTGGGGGTACCCTTAGGGGGCTTTCTAGGCCAGGGGAGATGCCCAGGGCGCTGCTGAAATTGCTCAGCCACATCGGGGGCTGCCCCCTTTGTCCATCCACTCCGCCTTCCTCACTGCTGAAAGCCTCCTCCCACCATGGCAGCTCTGGGAGGGCTCTGGGCACATCCCAGGGCAGCTCTGGGGCAGATTTCCTGTGTGACAGCAGCATCAGAAGGATGGCTGGCGACCCCCAGTGCCACCAGCCCCATGATGAGCCCACAAACCAGCTCTGGGCATGGTGCCGGTGCCCTCAGCGGGCGCTGCCAGCCCGGGTGGCTTCCGGAGCTTTCTAGGAATCGCCTCTTGCCCAAGCAGCGCTGCCAGGCGTGGGAGGAAGTGCCCATCCCACGCTGCCTCCTGGCCGGAGGAGGCACAGCGGGCTCAGGCGGTGGGGTGTGGTCACTGGGGGGGCTGAGTTTCATCTTTCTGAGCTGACACCAGCAGCCTCAACCCCACCCCAAATTCCCATTCCCTCATCCCCCATGTCTCTGTCTCTATGTCTCCCACACCTTGGTCACTCTGCCTCCCTCCCACGCAAACAGTAAACAGCGGAACAGAGAGAGAGAGTGCAAAAATAGAGTTTATTTCCATTTTTATCACATAGAAAAAAAAAAGCGGGTGTTTCTTGGGGCTCACCCAGCTGCAGCAATAAATACAGTACAAAACCCCCCACGCCCGGAGCTCCCACACAGCCACGGGACCGGGAGGCTGTGTCAGGCTCAGGAGGATGGGAATGTGTCTAAGTGGCTCTTTCCGGCCAGGGATAGGCACAAATAAGTTAAACTGCAATAAGTACTCCGAGTTTAGCACGGAACAGTGACAGAGCAGAGATGCAGCTCCTCAAAATGCTGGGGCTCCCTGGAAAAGCCTCATCCTGGTGAAGCTGCTGCATCCCTATGGTTCTTCTGTCTTATCTCCCCTCCCTCCCTAATGGCTAATAAATATTAATTACTAGAAATAACACCCATCAGATGTGTCCCTGCAGGCTGCAGCCCGGACAGGGAGATGCTGCTCTGGAGCATCCTCATCCTTGGATGAAGGTGTTTTCCCGTGGGATGCTGCAGCAGCCCCAGCAGTGCGAGCTGTGGGGAAACTGAGGCACGGGCAGTGCCGGCAGCAGCTGTGGGGGCTCAGCCCAGCTCCAGAACCTCGTAGCAGAGATACGCTTGTGTTTAAATATTAAACAAGGGTGATGCTGCACAGGTACCTGTGCACGGATGCACCGCGGGATCCCCCGGCGCCTGCCCGGGGCCGCGGGCGGGGGAGCATCCCCAGACAGATAAATATTAAATAGCCATAAATATTAAATAAGCAGGAAGTGGGGTGCTCCCGGGATGTCCCTCAGGTGGGACATCCACAAACACGGGTCAGAGGTTGGCGAGGTGCCTCAACGCCCGGTACGCCGTCTCCAGGAACCGCTGGAAGTTGGCCAGGATGAAGAAGCCGCCGACTTGGTGGTGGAAGTGGGAGGAGAAGGTGGGGAGAGGCTCCTGGTTCTCTGTGGGGTACGTCACCGTGGCCAGGCCCAGATCCTCCATCTGCAGCCAGGCAGAGGCAGAGGCATCAGCTCCAGACCTGGACATGTCCCCCTGCCCAAGTGTGCCCCTCCAGGGGATGCAGCTCCCATCCTGCCCACCCATCCCTGTGAATACAGCCCCTGCCACGCCCACCCATCTCTTGGGATGCACCTGTCCCCACAAAATTCCCCCCTTTTCCCCCGCACCTGTTGCTGGATGTTGGAGGACAGGTTGGCCATGTCCAGCTGCAGGGTATCCACCAGCCCAGCGTGCCCAGCCAGCAGGGCCCGGATGGTGGCCAGAGAGCTGTGGTAGACGCGGAGCCCGGCACGGATTTGGCTGAAGCAGGTCTCCTGTGGTGGGCATGGCGTGGTCAGCGGGGTTGGGTGTGGCCTGGCCACCAAGACACTCTGGGGTGCCCCGAGCTGGGACAGAGCTGACCAGCTCGTGGCAGGGGTGGGCTGCCTGCACTCACTGCCTGGAATGTGCGCCTGTGACACTGCTCCAGAGGCACCTGTGTGATGTCCAGGTCCTGCCGCACCAGCAGCAGCTCCTCCTCCTTGCACAGCTGGAAGGTGTCACACTGCGGACAAAGGGGACAGGGTCAGGACACCAGAGGACCGTGACACCCCCAGCACCTCACAGCATCCCATCCCTGGGCTGTGGGATCCTGTGCAGCCCAGCCAAGAGGAGGGAAGGGGATGGAGTGGACCCGGTGCAATAGGGAGGGAGGTGTGGCTGCCCTGGCAAGAGTGTACCCAGGAAAGTCACCACGTGTCCCCGGTGAGTGGCCCAACACCCCGCGGCTGAGCCTTGGGCAGCGCAGGGGACCCTGCTGGCTCCTGGCCCTGCGGTGCCGATAAGGGCAGGGAGGGGAAGGTCACCTTATCTGTGACCTCACAGCGGCTGCCATCCCCCCTCGGCAGCGTGTGGGACTCACCACCACGCGCTGCAGCGCAGCCACATCCCCACGGATCTTGCGGGTGAACTCGAGGTTCCTCTCCAGGAAGAGCTGGAAGTCCTGGTCCCCCGAGAGCTCGGTCAGTGGTGCCCCATGCAGCGCCCACCACGGTGCCCACAGCAGCACACCCAGCAGCAGTGCCAGTCCACCTGCAGGGACAGCGGCTCAGCATCCACTGGACACCCCAGGGAGCCCCGACCCCTCAGCCAGGATGGGCTGAGCCACCAGGACCACCCTGGGGATGGTGGCAGCAGCGTGGCCTGGGGAAGGGGCAGAGACCCCAGAAGGGGAGAGGGACCAGTGTTCCCTGCATCCGACCAGTGAGGGCAGCAGCAGGTGGCTCTGGCAGCAGGTGCTACAGGTAGGGTGGGTTTATGGGTGCTCTGGGTGCAGTGGATGAAGTGGGGACAGTGGGTGCTGTGTGGGGACAGAAGGTCCTATGGGCAAAGTGGGTTTTAGGGGTGGTGTGGGTGCAGTGGAAGCAGTGGGGGAAGAGGGTGCAGCAGGAGCAGTGGGAGATGAGGGTGCTGCACTGGGTGCTGGCTACTCACGGGTGAGGAAGCACATGGTGGGTTCCCGGTGCTCGGTGTCTCCTCCTCTGTGCAGCGTGGCCCTGCCCAGCCCGGCCCGGCTCCGCTCTCTCCTGCCTGGCTGTGCTCATTGATCGGGGGCATTTATAGCACGGGCCTCGGGGATTCTCACCGATGAGGCAACAGCGTGATTGCTTCACTGCCTTAATCACAGCATGCAAATCTCGCGAACCGGGCGCTGGGCTGCGGCCGCACCGTGGGGCTTTCCCGGTGGGCAGCGGTGCCCCCCGGTGTGGCTGCAGTGGCCCGGTGGAGCCCAGGCACTGAGGCGAGTGCCGGGACAGGGCAGGTGGTGCCTTGGTGACTCATTAACCTGCTCACAGGGCTCCCACTACCCTGGCCAGGTGGGCCAGTGCCCAGCACAGCAGGGTCATGTGCGGGGTCACTCGCAGGTGACCAGCCAAGGGGATGGCAGCTTCTCGCTGCTGCTGTCACTCTGGGATTGTCCCCATGCCCAGCCCACATGGGCAGCACCCCCTGTCAGCTGCCTCAGACCCTCACCCTGGTATCAGTGTGGGTGTTGGCAGTGTGACCTTCATGGTGGTGGCACCAATCAGAGGTGGCCAAGGTGTGACCGGGTCCAGGCACCTGCCCAGGGCTGTGGCTCCTTGGGGCAGCACCACGGGGACGGATCCTGCCCTGCTGAGCGCTGTGGGGCCGGGTTTTACCAGGTGTCCCCATGTGCAGCACCAAGCACCGGCCACATCGGTGTTGATCCCACCCACGAGGGCCCAGCCCCCCCTCTGCCCCTACAGGGAAGAGGCTTCCAGGGCAGCCCTTGGAGAGAGGTGGCTGCTCCCGGCTCCGTTGCGCTGACAAGGGAATTTTGGCTCGTGCCGGTTCCCGCAAGTCCTTCCAGGATCTGCTGGGCCCGTGCCAGTTGGCTCCTGCCCGGCACGGGCTGGCCGGGGCACGGGAGGCACCCGCTCCCCTCACAGCCCCGGACAGGGTGACCCCAGGGCAGCATTGGGCTGGGGAGGCTCATTCTGCACCCCTGACCCCTGGCTGGGTCCCATCACTGCCCTCCTGGAGGCTGTGTGGATAGGGATGGGGACAGGGAGCCCGGGCTCTGTAGGCTGCAGATGTTGGTGGGCACTGGGATGAGCCACACACTCAGTGGGGTAGTTTGTGGGGTCCGGTTTGTGGGGTACAGTTTATGGGGTACAGCCACAGCACCGGTCCCAGAAGCTGGAAGTCCTGGAAGTTCCTGCCCCCAGCTGGGAAATAAACCATCAGCTGCAGCCAATCCATGAGTACCAAGCAGAGCCTTCCTGGCACAGGCAGGTGTTAACTCTGAAACCTACTGATGACCTCCCTTCAAACCTGGCAGCACTAAACGTTCTGCCCTCTGGATGTGTGAAAGCACCTTGGCAGTAGAGACTGTCCATGGGATTTTTGGGAGAAACAGTCCCCCCCAGCTGTGCCTGTCCCCACCCTGCAGCCAGGGAGAGCTGGTGGGGGGCTCAGCATGGTCCCCTCAATCTGAGCACCCTCAGGATCACCCCAGAGCGGATCTGCCCTCTCAGCAGGATGGTGCTTTCAGGAATCGTGATGGGGGCGTGGGGGGATTGAATCAGCGCCCAAAGGCCCTGTCAGCTTTCCAAGGAAGGAAGTGGTTTCAAATCTGAAACTGTGGGTGTTTGGGGGTGGAGGAAGGAGCTGGCCCAGCAAATCCCCCCCCATCATGGGGCCGGAGCAGCTCAGTCCAGGGACTGTCCTGGGTACCCCCCGCGTTGTTTCGGCCTCGTGGTCACTCTTCCTCTTCCCAGGATCTGCCAACACACCAGTGCTCCTGGGATGTCCCTGTGTCCCCAGTGCCAGCCCCAGTCCCCCTGGCTGTGCTCTTACCTTCTTTGGTCTCTCCCGGAGCGGGAAGGGGCCGGGACAGCCCCGCTCTTGACCTGCAGCCCTGGCTGCCATCCCAGCATGGGCGTGCCTGGGAGATTCCCATATTTTCTCAGAAAACTCATCCCAGATGCTGATGGGACACACCTGGAGCATGTCCTCTGCCCCCATCACCCCTAGGGTTGGTGTTGTGGGGCACAAGGGGGGCTCTGTGCCTTTCCCCATGGAATCCTCCTGGGATACCATCCTGGAGCTGCTGGGGCCACTCCCAAGCACCACTGAGAGAAAACTCCAGGCCCCCAGATGTAGTTCCATCTCTGGTGCTTAAGCCCCAAGGAGAGAGCAGAGACCCCAAACCAGCTCCATGCCCCCTCCCCATCCCAACAAACCCACAGCAGGAGCCACCCAGGCTGGTGTTTTTCCATCTTTTATTTTAAAAGTCATAATTGAAGTTTAACAAAGTTTGACCCCGTTGTTGTTGTGAGAGCTGGGGGGAGGGGCACCAGTGGAGACCCCACCCCTGCTCCCTCCAGCCCCGCTTCCCCTCACAGCCCCCCTGGCATCGGCTCCGATGTCACCACAGGGATCCTTTTAAGGATGTTTATTGGGGAGAGGGGTCCCACCACAAGTGCAGGTGGTCAGGGGGTGTGGGCCCAGGGAACCCCCCTTGTCCCCTCCCACAGTACAGACATGCAGGGATTTATAAAAGGGGGTCTGGGGTGGGGACGGAGGGCCCTGCTCAGCCACCATCTGTCCAAGGGACAAATAAAAAAGTACAGCCAGGGCCCAGGGTCATGGAAAACCATCATCATCGTCCTCTGCCATCTCCTTGGCGAACTCCAGGTCCTGCTGCTCACGCTCCCGGCGCTCCTGGAAAGCAAAGGCCGAGGTTGGTGGCAGGTGGGGACAGGAGCCACATCCTTCCTGTGGCCACGGTGGCTGCAGAGATCCCAGTGAGATCTCACCTCTGCAGATTCCAAGTCCTTGTTGTAAGATTTGGGTGGGAACCTCATGGCCTGGAGAAAAGGAAGAGGAGGAGCTCAGAGCTGAGGCAGCCCTGAGCCATGTCCTGCTGTCCCCATCAGGGACCTGGGGACAGGCTGTGCTCACCTTCACAGACATGTTGTGGATGTCGAGGCAGAAGGAGATGCGCTGGTGGAAGGCCAGCTGGGGCTCCCGCGTGGAGTAGATGTCAATCATCTCCTTGGACTGGACGTAGCCCTTCTCGTGGTTGATGCTGGCCTCGATCACGCCGTCCCGGATGGCCTGTGAGCCCGGGCACGGGGCAGGGCACGGGGTGTCCCCGAGGGCTCACACAGAGCGGGGACGTTGCGCCCTGAGTGTCCCCGGTTTTCCCTGCAGGAGCCTCAACCCAAACCCAACGTGCTGCAGGGAGGGGGTGTGGGGAAAGGGGCAGGGTGGGGAGCTGTGGGCACCATGGGACACCACAGGGATGGGACTCCCTGTGCTGGTACCTTGGCAACGATGAACTCGGCGTCCTCGGGGCTGTCCAGCTGCAGCTTCTGGGCGATGTCGGCCAGGGAGATGCGGGAGTAGGAGAGGCTGATCATGCGGACACCTGCAGGGAGAAGGGAATGGGATGCAACCCCCCCCTGGCCTGCCCAGTCTGGCAGGGGTCCCCAAACACCCTCCTAACCTGTCTTGATGACGTTGTGCCTCAGCCGAATGATCAGGGTGTAGGTGCCATCGGCCTGGAACTTGTCCCCAAACTGGTCAAGGACTTGGTTGAACTTGGCCAGGTTCCCTGTCCTGACAGCTGGAGGGAAGAAGGTGGGAATGGGGGAAGGAGAAAGGCTGGGGAAAGCGAGTCAGGGTTGGCTGACTTCCTCCTTCTCCTCCTTCCCAAGTGGCATCTGCATCCAAGTCCCATCAAGGGGAGAGAAAAGAATTCCCACTGGGTCCCTTCCCACTCAGGATATTCCATGGTTCTCTGACATTGCAGGAAGGACAGAGACAGGCAGGGGTGGGCAGCCATACCCTGGGTCAGCAGGAAGTAGGGCATGAGCGAGCGCTTGAGCGAGGGCTGCCGGAACTGGAGCCTGTCTGGGATCTCCCCGAGGAGCAGCTCCACCACGATGAGCAGCTTGTGCACCTGGGCCAGAGCAAGACCCTGAGTGAGTCCCCATGGGGCCTGAAACCATCCCTGTCCCTGTGCACTCCAAGAGGTCTTGCACTCATCCCCGTAGGGCACAAGACCTCAGGAGACCCCAAACCCATTCCTGTCCCTGTAGGGCCTGGAAGGTCCCAGATTTGTCCCTGGGAAGTTCCTAACCTGGGAGGTCCTGCTCCTGGCATCCCTGCAGGGCCCAACACCCTGGGAGATCCCATGGGGCCTGACCCTTTGAGATTCCACACCTGTCCCTGCAGAGCCCAACCCTGAGCTCATCCTGGAAGGTGCTAAGCTTGGGAGTTCCCAGAACCATCCCTGTGGAGCCTAATCCTGGGGAATCCTGGACATGACCCTGCGAAGTTCCAAACCCCAGGGGACCTTACTCCGTAGGGCCTGACATCCAAGGAGGTCCCACCCGTCCCCAGGATGTCCTAAACCTGGGAGGTCCCAGACCAAACTCCATGGGGCCTGACATCCCAGAAGGTCCCAAGCCTGGGAGTTCCCAAACCTGGGAGGTCCCAAACTAAACTCCATGGGGCCTGACATCCCAGAAGGTCCCACATCCAACCCCTGTGAGATCCCAACCCTGAGTGGTCTCAGACCCAACCCAGGGGGGGTCCTGGCCCCTCTCTGCTCACCGTCTGCTTGAAGCCGACGGCCGTGTGCTGCGGGGCCTTGCGCAGGGCGTTGGTCATGGTCCGCCGCGCCTCCGAGTACTCCAGCTGGATGGCCTTGATCCGCCCTGCGCCCACACGGGGCGTGGGGGGAAAGCCAGCCAGTGAATCCAACCTGACCTACACGGATGGGGCTCCAAATCCTGCCTGCAAGCCCCACCTCCAGCTGCTCAAAGCGAGGAAGTGGAGCCCTCGGTGTGGGGTGCCAGGAAGTCAGGGCAGGCACTGAGCCCTGCTCACCTGTGTAGTACAGGTACCGAGCCCACTCGTTGTTGTTGGCCTGCTCGGGGAACACGGATTTGGAGACGAGCTTCTCGGCCTGGTCGTAGAGGTTGTAGTGGAGGTAATTCCTCAGGAGCAGGTTCAGGAGCGTGGCCTGGCCGTCGGCGTCGTGGCGCAGCGTGGCCGTGCGGAGCCGGGCGTGCAGGAAGCTGCGGGGCGGGACAGGGAGTCAGGGAAGAGAGAAGGGAACAGGGGGATCAAAGTTCAGAGACAGGTCCCCTCACACAGGAGCCATCCCACCTCCGGACCACATCGAGTTTGTTCAGGAATTCGTAGATGCGGGAGTGGTAATAGTAACACTTGGCCACCACCAGGTCCAGGGCCCGGCGGTTCTGGGAGCTGATCTTCTGCATCAGGTCATCAGACACTTTCTGAGCCTGTGGGAGGGGAAGGGAGGTCAGAGCTGGGGGATTGATCCCAGGAGGGGCAGAGACCACCTGGGCTGTGGGGCTGAGCCTGGGGGAGCAGCAGGATAGCGTGGGGCAGAGCCAGGGGATGCCTGGGGAGCAGGAGCACTGCAGGGGCAGCTCAGGGGCCTCACCTCAGGGTACCTCTTGCTGTTCATCAGGTAGATGACGAGCAGCAGCTGCAGGTAGGCCTCCACCTCTGGCAGGAGAGGGGCTGAGGCTGCTTTCCCTGTCCGTGGGCGGAACTGCAGCTCAGCTTCTGTGTCCATGGACTGAGGGGAGAGAGAAATTCTGGATCATTGTCCCTGTGTGGAGACAGTTCTGCTTCCAGGTGTGACAGGAGCCAGCCCAGGACTGCAAGGACCTGTCCCTGCTCACATGTGTCTCTGAGTAGAGGAGCTGCTCGTCCCCAGTGTCCCCAAACCCCACTGACCTACTCCAGAGGCTCCTAGAAGAGAGAAATAATCATGGAATCCCAGACTTTTTTGGGTTGGAGGGGCCTTCAAGTTCATTCACCGGTAGGGACACCTTCCACTAGCTCCATCCAACCCAGCCATGGACACTTCCAGGGATGGGGCAGCCACAACTTTCCTGGGAAATCCATTCCAGTGCTTCAGTGACCTCACAGGGAAGAATTTCTGGCCAGCATCCCATCTAATCTTGCCCTCTTGTCAGTGGCAAGCCATCACCCCTTGTCCTGTCACTCCAAGCACTTGCAAATAGTCCCTCCCCATCTTTCCTGTTGCTTCTTCAGATACTGGGAGGCCACAATTAGGTCACCTCTAAACCTTTTCCTCTTCAGGCTGAACAATCCCAATTCTCCCTGTCTTTCCTCACAGCTGAGCTGCTCCATCCCTTTGATTATCCTCTGGATTCACTCCGACAGCTCCACGTCCTTCCTGTGCTGAGACCCCTGGAGCTGGGGCAGCTCTGCTGGGGGGAGT
The DNA here is from genome assembly GCA_013398995.1 of Alaudala cheleensis. NCBI lineage: Eukaryota > Metazoa > Chordata > Aves > Passeriformes > Alaudidae > Alaudala > Alaudala cheleensis. The sequence continues at coordinate 4,246 of VWYE01000477.1, read as the reverse complement.
GTCACCAGAGCAGGGCAGAGGTGAGGGCAGGCATCCCTTCCCCACTGCTGTCCCTACCTCCTCCAGGAATCCGAGCAGGAAGTCCCTGACAGTGCAGTTGGAGGTGAAGAAGCCGTGGATGGCCTTGTGCAGCACGTTGGGGTTGAGGCGGCGGGAGGTGGAGGGCAGAGCCCGCAGCGCCCGCAGGACGTAGCGCGGCTCCTTCCCCGACACCGCCTTCTCCAGCTGCTTCACGTGCTCCTTGATGTCTGCGGGGGCACACGGACACCCCTCACCCCAAATCCTCTGCCTGGAGCACCCCTGAGCAAAGCCAGGGCCGCCCCCTCACCCCGTTCTGCTGTTCTGAGGTCTCTCTGCTCATGGCTTTAGTGTCCCCAGTGGCCTGACCTGCCCTCAGGGCTGTCCCTACTTGGAGCAGGGGGCTGGGGAGGCCCTTGCCGAGTCTTCTCCCTCCTCCCGAAGGGCTCCAGCCTCTCTCTGCACCCCCGTGGGGTCCCACCACAGCAGGTCTGCAGCCGCCCTTTCCTTCACAGTCTGTCCCCAAAACACACCCTCACAGAGCTGCCCCAATTCCCTTCCACAGTGATCCCCCCAAAACACAACTCCATCTCCCGTTCTTCAGTGACTGCCCCCAAAACCAACCTCCCCCTTCCTTTCCCTCACACACAGCCCCAAATACCCTTCTCCACAGTGTCTCCCCCACAGAAAACATGCCTCTCATGTCCATTTCCCTCTCTGTGCCCCCAAATCCCTTTTCCCATAGTAACACCCCCCTCAAACACACCTCCCCTCTCCCTTTCCCACACGCTGCCCCCCAACTCCCCTTCCCCAAAGCGTTCCCCCACCCTAAAATCCCCTCTAATTTCTTTTTCCCTCAGAGTCCCCTCCAACCGCCCCCCCTCAGTGA